>JAPMLY010003479.1:0-23471 GCA_026401115.1 Tetraselmis chui | reverse complement strand
ATACAACCCCCCCCCCTTCGACCCCCGTTCCTCGGTTTACTCCCTACACACTCTCCTATGGAACCACACCTTCCGCTCCGCCCCCCTCCCACAGGGCCGCCACCACCTTCTCGACGCCCTCCACCACCCCACACTACCCCCCCCCCTCAGCCCCCACCCACTCCCCTCATCCCCCCCTCCCCTCCTCTCCTCCCCCCTCCCTTCCAACCTCCACCCGTAGAACGCCCCCCCGATGACCCCCCCCGCACCACCCCCTCCCTCCCCTCCCCCATCCTCCCACACCACACATCCCAACCACTACACTTCATCACCCTCAACACCCGCGGCCTACACACCTCCATTATGGATGTTGAACACCTCTCCACCTCCCACCAACCGGACGTCTTAATCCTCACCGAAACCAACCACGACACCCACAAGTCCCGCTGGCGCATAGCCCTCCCCCAATACCACCTCAAAAGCTCCCGACCTTGCTACTCAACTGTGCCCCTACCCAACGCAGGCGTTCTCTTCGCGGTCCGCCGAGCCTCATTCCAGTCTGCCACTGTCCTAACCCCGCCCCCCCACCTCATCCCCCATATCGCCGGACTAAAAATCGTCCCCCACTCAGGCACCCCTTACCTCCTTATAGGTACTTATATGCCCCAGCTCTACACCCCCCAACTGACCCGCCTCTACGCAGAAGTTGCAGCTTGGGGCCTCCGCCTAGCGGACGACCACCCGCAACACCGCACCCTCTGGGGAGGGGACTTCCAATCGACCACCCACACAGGTACAGGACACCCTGCCTTCACCTCCTTACTCAAATCCCACCTCCACCCCCTCCACGACCCCATCCCTACCTTCCCCCGCAGCGGGGGCTGCCTTGACCACTGGCTCACCACGCCTCCTTCACCTATCACCCTCCCACCATCCTCTTGCTCGATATTCCCCTCCCCCTCCCACTTTACTGACCACTCTGCAATCCACCTCGTCATTCCCGCCCCTTTCTCCCTCATGGCACACCCCCCCCTCCCCATACCCACCCCCACACACATCACACAACGCGCAAACTCACCTTTCGACTTCCCCTCACACCCGACCACATAAAAGCGTACCAATCCAGCACCCCCGACCTCATCAACCAAACGGCCGCCCTCCACGCAGAAATACTCAACACCTCACACACCTCGGCCTCCCCCGACACCCTCGACACCCTAGCCTCACAATTCACCACACTCCTCTCCCATCACATGAACCACGCAGCCACAGTTTGGCCCCTCCTCCCCGCCAAGAAACCCCGCCCACCCCAAGCGTCCCTTGACCCTACTTGGCTAACAAATAAAACACGCACTCACATACTCAAACTCCGTAAATGCAGCAAAAATAACGGCCCCCTCCCCATCGCCCAAGCCCTCTTAAACACAACCGACTATCTCTCCCCTGACGCCATCAAACAACAGTGCCAAGCACGCATACGCCAGCTCCTTCACGCCACCACCACGGATAAGATAAAGAAAATAAAAACTCGAGCCAATGCGGCCTACGACACCTGCCCCAAACTCTCCCACCGCCGATTGAAAATTAAAAGCGGCCTCCTACCCCCCGCCGGCGCCGCCTCCACCCTCCACCGCATTACCAAACCCGATAAAACCACCGCATCCTCTCCCTCCGCCGTCATTGACGCGGTACACTCTCACTTC
Source organism: Tetraselmis chui (assembly GCA_026401115.1). NCBI lineage: Eukaryota > Viridiplantae > Chlorophyta > Chlorodendrophyceae > Chlorodendrales > Chlorodendraceae > Tetraselmis > Tetraselmis chui. The sequence continues at coordinate 21,789 of JAPMLY010003479.1, read as the reverse complement.
GCCAGCGAACTCGGCTGCGCCACCCCACACGAACTACCCACCCCCCCATGGGAACTCCCCGACAACCCCGACAACTTTACCATCGAACCCCGCGGTGACCCCTCTCTCACCCTTGCCGACATGATTACCCGCGACACTTTCGATAAAACCCTCAACTCCCTAGGCACCGGCAAAGCCCCCGGCCCCGACGGTATCCCCAATGAAATAATCAAATTCCTACCACCGGCGACCCGCTCCGCCCTCTTCTCTCTCCTCTCCCTCCTAGCACACAAATCCTACACCCCTCCTGATTGGTGCCACAGCACAACATGCCTCCTACATAAAAAAGGCGACCCCTCCCTCCTCGATAACTACCGCCCTATCGCCCTCATGAATAACCTCCTTAAACTATGGACAGCACTAATCAAAGATGCAGGCTCGAAGTACGCCGAAACCCACGGCATTCTCAGCGACCAACAGGACGGATTCCGACAACACCGCAGTATCCACGACGCCCTCTCCTCCCTCATTATGACAATGGAGGACGCGAAACTCCACAACAAAGACATCTACGTCATGTACGCCGATTTCAAAGGCGCCTTCAACGCCGCGGACCACCGTATCATGTTCAAACACATGCGTCAACTCGGTATGCCCCCCACCTTTGTCGACACATGCGAACACCTCTACGGGGTCTCAACCACAGACTATATTACACCACATGGCCCCACCCCTTCTATAGACATTAATCGCGGAACCCTCCAGGGCGACACCCTCTCCCCCTTTCTATTCACCCTCTTCCTTGAACCCTTCCTTCGCTGGCTCACGGTGGGAAGCCGGGGATACCGCCCAGGCCCCCCCGCTACTAACGTCGACCCCACAGAACCCACAGCCACATACCCAGGACACGGCTTCGCCGACGACCTCAGCCTCGCCACGGGCTCGACCCCCAACATGACCATCCAGCTCAGAAAACTCTCCCTCTTCAGCGCCTACACGGGCATGACCGTCAACATCCGCAAATGCTGCATCACCGGCGCCCTCTGGCGCACAGGCAACGCCCTCACCCTCGCCAACACTACCCTCCTCGCATCCCGCCTGCAAACTCAGTTCATCTCCCTAAACTCCACCCCGGCCCCCATCCCCTCCATTGGCCCCAAGGACACATACCGCGTCCTAGGGGTAGAACTGAACACCTCCCTCAACTTCACCAAACACTGGCAAGAACTCAAACGTACCACTGCATCCCTCATCACCGCCCTTTCCACCTCCCCACTAACACAATCCCGCAGAATCAGGGTCATCCGTGGACTCCTCATCGGAAAGCATTTCACCCTCCAGCTCGGCCTCTTCACCGACTCCCAACTCGACACTCTCGAAGGACAAATCTGCCGCGCACTCCGCTCCGCCGTCTCCTCGGTACGTAACCTTCCCCGCACCGCCCTTCACCGCCCTACCTCAGACCTAGGATACGGCCTCCCCTCCCTCAAAGCCCACGCCGCACAACTTACTGTTTGCCACCTACATAAAATCCTGAACAACTCAGGCTATAGAGGCCACATGGCCCGCGCACACATACGCACCCTATCCACCACGTACTCCCACTGGCCCTCGGAATCCATCATGTCTACCTGTAACACCCCACCCACACTCAAGTGCTTAGTCAGAGCTCAGCGCGATGCGGGCACCTTCTTCCACAACATCCCTCCACTCTCCCTCACCAACCCTATCGCCTCCACAATCCGCGCCCACTTCACCACTCAAGACAACGCCCTCCTCGCCTCACTCCGGGACAAAGCCACACACATCACCGACCCTCACACATATAAACAAGCCTACTGCGATTTCTCTCCCCGCAAAACACACGCCTCCCTCCTCCCCCGCCTCACCCCCCTTTGGAAAAATAACATCACCAAATGGTCACAAGTCCTCCTCAGAGCCACCTCATCCTCCTTCATCCTCAAATCATGCAAATCCGTCACCACACTCACGGGGTCCACCACCCCACTCTCAGTTCCCATCCGCCTCCTCGCCGCAATCCTCACCGAACCCCTCAATACTATCCACAACCGCCTCCCCATCACAAGCCTCACTACCAACCAAGCATCCCCCCCCACCACTATACACCCATCATGGATTCCCCTCCTCTCCCCTCACCTACCCCGCTCACCCCCCACCCTCTCATCCGGCATCTACACCTCCCGCACCACTCACCCCACCCCCACCGCACCCACCACACACTTAGACACAGAATACCTCACCCCCTCAGACCACCACTACCCCCCCTGCGACGTAACACGCATCATTTCCAAACACAAGGACACGGAATACGGCCAAACGCAATACATGGTTGAATGGGCCCCGGAACACCTCACGGAATGGGACATTGAGTTACAACTCGACGACGGCTTCCGCCTCATCTCCTCCACTCCCACATCGGTATGCCTCCCCACCCCCTCCCCCACCGCTTGCTCCATCTGTCACGACCCATTGAACACAGAACCCTCCTCCACCTGCTGCACATGCCCGCACTTTGCCATACACTCCCAATGCCGCCCAGCTCAGGGACCCGCCACATGGCAGTGCGACTGGTGTGCCCGCGGCCAACAACACGACCTCACCCACCTCCACGAAGTCCAGTGGGCCCCATGCCTACAACTCCACGACACCATCAGTGAGACCCCCTCCGGCCCCACCGCCCTTACCGCATTCAATTCCGGTTTTGTCCCCTCCACCGCACCCATATTGCCAGAACCCGGACCCCCTCCCTGGTCACGCCCCCTAATCACATTCAACCACGACCTCATTAACCCCGACCTCGACATGCTCCCTACCGGTAAATTCGCCATCCACGCGCACCCATCACTCCACGACACCACCATACTATGCACTCCCGACGGCCGCGCGGTCACCACCCTTAACGGCCCTCGCATCCGTCATCTCTACCTCCTCACCCGCCTAGGCTCTCGATCAGAAATCCACTCACCCACACCGGCCACCACCACCCGTAATAGATGGGCCACCAGAGAAGACCTACTCACAGCTCTCCGTCACACATTCCACATACAGACAGAACTATACTCCGACCCCCTCAATAAATCCCTTCACTCCCACACCTACCACTCCCTCTACCCCGAAGATATAGCCTTCTCATCTAGCGGCAGCAATGCCCCACACACATGGCAAGGCACAAACATCGCCAACCCCGAATACGACCACGAATGCATGAGACGTGCCATGGAACATGCAATCACCAGCGCACACCTCACAGCCCCACACACACCCAGCGCAACCATCCTCATCCTCCCCCGATGGGAACACACACCCTACCGCCACTCCAAATACATCAACTCCCCATACACCCACCACCTCTATACTCTCCCCAATGACGCGAACACCTTCCTACCCCCAGACCAACACACTGGCAACCCCACCCCTACCCCATTCGGCACACGCTGGATGGTCGACATATACCTCGTCGCCAACCCCCTCGCACTCTCCACCCTCCCGTCACCCACAGCCATGACCGCACTCCATAACACTCTTGAATCTATCTACGACACACACCTCCCCATTCCCACCATCACCCCCCCTCCTCCCCACCTCTTCAACACCTACTCACCCCACTCAGCATGCATATACCACCTCCCCCCAAACCCAACTCACCCCATCACGCACCCCCTCCCGGAACGCATGCTACTAACGTATCACCCCACCAGAGGCACTCTCGCTTGGAACTGGCATGACTTTGTCTACACTGACGGCTCGAAAAAAGGAGGCTCGACCCCCCTCGGAGCAGCAGCTACCCACCCCGCCTCGGACACCAAAATCAAAATCCTGGTGACCTCTACCCCTCCCTCACACACAATTAATCGCGCCGAATTAGCTGGCATAGACATAGGCCTCCAACTTGGCCGCACCCACCTCCTTACCGACAGTGCGTGCTCCCTCCGCCTCATACAAGGATACTTAAACTGCCCTTCAGCCTATAGACACAACATCCACCGCGACACCCTCATCTCCATCACACACACCCTTAAAACCCGCTGCGACGCAGGCATCCGCACACACCTCGGCAAAATCAAAGCACACAACCACTCCCTAGGTAACGACCTCGCACACACCCTCGCCAACCACGTAGCGGATGGTCACCCACCCGACACTACATACACCACAGGTTCAGACGTCCCAATAGGCCACTGGACATGGCCATACACCCTCATCCCACAAACCCTAGGGGACCCTTTACCCTACAGATACACCAACCTCAAAGCTGATGCACACACCTACAGCTCCAATCACACACACATACCCCTCTCGCAAACAACCAAACACGGTGCCCTCCTCGCCCGCGCCGCGAAGGACGGGGCCGATTTCTCTTTCCACAAAAAACACTCAACCCTCACAAATATCCAGTTCACACACAAGCAAGAATTCATGTGGGGAGTTCACAACACTCGCCTTCTTACACATAACCCCACCCTGCGTTGCCCCCTCTGTGGTCAATCCACTAGCAACGGCCACATGGCCGGTAACTGCCCCACCATGTCTGGCCTAAGACAGGACCGACACAACAGCGCGCTACAACTCCTACTCTCCCTATTGGAACGCCACAACGGAGGACGCTGGGAAACCATCACTGCAGACTTCGGTAACAAACCCATAAAATCATTTGCTTCCCCCACCCATGCCCACACTCCACTTGACTGCCACCCACCTCACCCCACCCACATGCCCACCCGCCTTGTTGCTGCTGACGAAGGTCTCTCGCCCGACTCCCTAACCTCGTGTCCCGCCGTCCTCCCACCTGAGATTCTCCCCCCCGCGCTACGACCCCCCGCACACAAACCTGACTTCATCCGCATCCTCGAACCTCGATTCGTTGGTCACTCAAACGGTCGCCGACGTTACGCATCCATAAAAAAGATTCAGATAGGTGAATGGAAGTACTGCACAGACAATAACCTCTCCCACACAGCCAACCTCATACGTGCCAAATAAACACCCCTTGCAAACGCCATCCGCAGCCACTGGCCAGGCACAGTGGTAGACATCCTTCCCATCGTTATGAGCCGCACAGGTACACCGCACTCCTCCACCATCACGAGTCTCACCTCCCTCCTCACCGCCCGCACCGACCCTCCTGATAAACTCGTCTCCAAAGCACGACTAGACACGTCACGCATCCTTGCACAGCTCCACACACATACCGTCCAATGGCTACATCACCTCCTACTCTTATACCGCATCAAGTCCCGCACGACCTCCTGCCGCGCCTCCGCACATTACCCCTCTGCACGCCCCTAACTGCACGCAGCCCTCGCCTGTTCTTGCACACCTCCCCGGGGGGGAGTAAAACCCCCGAACCCCATTGGAGAGGTTGGATTTAGGTGGTTAACGGTCTAGCCCTGACTTGTAAGTTCCATGTATGGCATAGTTGGGAGGGCCCAGAGACAGCAGCCGACGCATCCGGCTTTTGGTGAAAAACCGGCGCATACGGTACATGTTGTAAACAATTTCAATTTCAATTTCAATTTGTCGTTGCAAGATGGCAAAATGATTTTATCGAGAGACGCTAGTGAAAGATGTTGAGAAGATGTCTCACTGCTGTACTTTCGCAGTATATGTTTTATGTGAACAATGGAATTGTTAAATGGTTCTGCCACCTCCCTCTACTGCACTGGGCTTAAATAGCTCTCTGCCCAGATAGCTTACGCCTCCTTGCTTCGCTTACGTGTTAGGCGTTAGGGCTGTCTAACCGTCGTCATCTGTCCTGAGACGCGGCCTGCCTGGCATCGAGATTCACGACGCGGCTCCTTCTGCATCGGAGAACTCGCTTCGGCGCGTCTTCTAGCTAGCTAGATTAATTGTGCGTATCTGTACGTACCGGGAGGTACTGGTCGTATTGTAGCATAAGCACCCTCATGAATATTGCATTAGCGACGTACCCACGTGTGTACGTCCGTCCGATGAAAGCACGAATTGGAATTAGTAACGAGTACATGTACAATGTCCTTCAATGTACTGTTGCATGACTGTACTCGTCACAATAATATGATAAGCCAATCAACAATAGAGAGGATTAGGTTGCTGATGGTGGCAAGTTGTTGAGCGTTAGATATCATCTACAGGCTCAGAAAAGTCGTTGGCGTGTGCTCACCACAAGGTGAGTGCGTGTCCTGTGATAGGCAAGTGCTAGGCACTTGCTGAGGGTGAGATGACATGCCGTGTCACTCACCGAGTGTAATCATTCCTTATCGCCCCCTCAACTTTGATAGCCATACTGCTCCGACGCAATTGCACATTAAGCAGATCAAGCGTTTGTTACGTTACCTCAACGGGACGAGACACATGGGCATCACCTATGGACGACCATCACAAGACAATGCGGAGGACATTAAAGTGCTCCTCAGATTCGGACTGGGCGGCTGACACGACCACCATGCGATCGCAATCTTGAGAGGTGGTCTTGCTCAATGGAGGAGTAGTCAGCTGGACCTCCAAGCAACAAGAGGTGGTAGCCTTGTCCACCCCAAAGGCAGTGTATGTCACTGCTAGCCGCGCAAGACAAATCGCAATACACTTTCGACAACTTATAGCATATGTCCACCAACGCCAGCGCGGTGCTACGACTGACTATGAGGACAACGAGGGAGCAGTCAAGCTTGCTAACAACCTCATGGCCTCGAATAGGACAGAAGACATTGACATCAAGCACCGCTACATTTAGGAACTAGTAGATGCGAAGACAATTGCGGTTATATCAATGGGCACGTCAGACATGCTACTAGCAAGTGGCCCGACAAAGGCGCTACCGGAGCCGAAGCACACAATGATCTTCAAGCGCTGCATGGGAGCGGCGCCAAGTGGAGACTAGTTTACTTACATTACTGCCAATGATCTAGAGGGGCTATTATAGTACATCAATATAAGTACATATACGTTCACGGGTGTGAACGTTATCACTGAATACGTATAGTTGACCTAGTACAGACAAACACGATACAAGCAATAGTTTGTAATGCTGTTGTTTAGTTCTCATGTAACCATCACACAACCCATGATGCACACACACCTATCGACGCACCTAGCGTCTCACGGGCACCTCCGATAAGAATGACTCCGCAGAGAAGGCCGTAGGATAATAAGCCCGATACAAAGCCCGTATGTATTGCCGACATGGAGGCGCACGAGACCGTCGACGAAGATCCATACCTACAAGTCTCCGAGGGAGCCTCATTGAACCGAGGGTACTTTCGAACGTGAGAGGCGCGCTCCGCAGTGAAGCCAAGCACACGGGGAGCTGTCATCGTACAGCAATCGAATGGCACCTTGAAATTGGACTCATATGAAGCGAAATCGAGAGCCAAAGCCCCGCGACCCGTACCCGAAATCACCCTCATATATTCGGTGGGGAAGGTCTGCAAAACGCCAAGAGGTCAAGGTAGGCCCGGGCACAAAGTATGCGCGAAATGTCCCGTTGAATGTGCCCCCCGGAATCTCCCAAGCATCGGGAGTCGAAAGTTGTATGCAAGTCAATTGGGTAGCGGGCGCCACCGCATTGTTAACCGGAGATACCACCAACTCGACATCGGGCCAACATAATCGGAAAGGTCTTGATTTAGTGTGTTAGTCAACACCACGAGATCCGATTCCGAAAACCCGCCCATAGTAGAGATCGTATCATACGAACTGCGCAATTGGACCGCCCATGGAAAAGTAGAAGTGGCAACATTCTGTAGTTCTTGTCGGATGAGACCGTACATAGGACCTAGCGACTCGGACTCGTAATCCGTAATTAGGTAGGTGAGGGTCGGCGCCCGCCGGCGGCGCAGCGGCGGCGGCCCCGGAGGGGGGTGCGCTCGCAGGCCCGTCGGCATCCCCTCACCTCCCCGTGGTGGGCGCTGGAAACCCCGTAGCCGTGCCAGGCATGGCACGGTAGGGGGCTAAGAGGGCCGACAGCTCGATCCGTGGGATCAGCAGCTGTCGGGAAAGCCCTGTACAGAGGGCTTTTGAAAAAATAATTTCTGTGCACTACCGGCGCCAAGATCTCCCGCTCGGCCCGTCCGATATGTTTTTTCGCGCACAGATACTCCTAGATACAGCCTTACTTTTAGGAGTGGGACCTGTACTACGGCAGCGTTTGATGGCGAGGAGGGTACGGCCGGATCAGCGGTGGGAGGCGGGTGTTGGAGCTGGTGGTGGCCAGCCGGGAAGCAGCGCCAGGAAAGGGCGCTCGCTAGCTATCGACCAGCCCTGTGCCGGTCGAACCTTACCGGGGGGTGAGGCAAGACATGGCACATGACGGTGGCTAGTCGCAGACGGAGGAGCGGCTACATGAGGCGGCGGCGATCCTCAGGATCAGCCGCCGCCGAAAAGCCCTGTACGGAGGGCTTTTTTCGGATCCTAAAAATAATGTCCGTACCCGGCGTCGAGCAAGTTGGGGAGCAGCACCAGGGTAGGGCGCTCACTCGCGCGTCGCTACGTCGTCCAGCGTCATCTCCCGGGGGGAGGAGTCAGCTGGGACGGCAAGGAGGACAGTCGCGACGGGAGGAGCGACACGATCTGGCGGCGACGACCCTTTGGGTCGGCGCCGCCGGAAAACCCGGCACGGAGGGTTTTGTTTAATTCCGGGCGCCCGCGGCCCGCCGGATCCGGCTACGGTGACCTGCCCCCCCCCCCCCTCTTCGACACCCACTACCCCGACAGACCTTCATACTCCTAGGAGTCCTTGAGCGTGGGCCCGGGTGAGCGCGGAGGCCCCCGCTCAAGAAAAGGCTGCTCGGTGGACGCGCGATCGGAGGGGGGAGGGTACGGCCACATGCCGGAAAACCGACAGGTACCCGGGTACCAGACAGAGAAAAAACCGGGGAAATGAGCGGGGAAAATTCAGGCGCGGAGGCAGGAGCGCCCCTTTTTTCTATGTCTGTGCGTCTCGGTCCCCCCCACCTGTCCTCGAGGTGATGGGGGACCTCGACACGGAGGACCGCCGCGTCGGTGGACGCGGCAAGACCTTGGGGCGGGGTTTACGGGATGGAGCGGCGGGATCGACGAGCGACCGCGCGAGGAGGGGTTTTTTGCCAGCCTTTCCCCTCCTTCCTTCGGCAAGACCGAAGTCACGCGGGAGCTAGATTAGGCTGGCCCGTCGTCCCTCCCGAACGCCGACCGGCCTAGGCCGGTCGACACCCCGGTTCGGCGGGAGCGGGCCGTGCATCGTGAAGGTCGAGCAGCAGTTTAGTTTTGCATTTCTAGACAAGTGGATTTATTTTTAGATCTGTTTTTCTTGATTACAAAATTATTACGCTGTTACTGCTTAGGTGGGGGGACTGTGGCAATTACTGCGGTTGCTTACAGTTATATAACTCCCGAGGAACGTCGAGACACACATTGCAGATAGGTGTGCCGATAAGAAATGTACCTGGTCGGAGAGACCCGGGCCCAACTTGCTAAATAAGTCCTGTATGGCGAAAGTAGAGTGGCCCGTGAGACAGCAGCCGGTCCAGTTTGCCGGGACATGTTGTAAACAATTTCAATTTCAATTTCAATAGGTGAGGGTCGCAATGAATGAAGAATGGTGAGAAAGTTCAGCGTCTAGCTCGAGGGACGATACATTAAACCCTAAACTCCGCGGGGGGGGGGGGGGGAAGCTGGCGCTTAGCACAATTCAGTTGATCGAGTGTTTGTACGTCCTGAGAAGCGCCCAAGATTCGGTAAATTGCACTACGAACGGCCATACTTGCAGTAGCAAGGTACGGTCGGTAGATACATGGGGGGAGAACGCGAAGCAAGAACCCATAGCGGCGTACCGCACAGGTGATCATAAAGCAAAACGCGACGTGTGTCCCTCCGAAGTCTGACATAGCAAAGCAAACGATCTTGTCCAAGAGCAGTTGATGAACCTCCACGGTGTCTTACTGTCTTGCAGCCAAGAATGAACATAGTTCTCATTTTGAGATGCCGGAGGGCCATACGCCATCGAGAAGTCCATCGCCAAAGGGGCTCCAAGGTTACTAGTACCGGTAACAACGGGGACCATCGCCCGTATCACCTCTACAAGTTCGGGGGCCGTATCCGCCATCCGGAGGTACCATGCACGAAGATTTGATTGGTTGAACATTCGAGCAGACTTTCCTCAATTCATCCGTAGCCACCGTTATCACAGTCGGGACTAAAGGCATTTTGATCAAGTACTTTCCATCGTCATAAAAGGCTTGGATCGTTGTTGAATCCTTGCACCGTTCCCCAATATCCGGGAGGGGGGTGACGATCGCCAAGTTGAACAAAAGCGGGCCAAGAGGATCTCCTTGTCGGACACCATTACGAGATTGAACCGTGTCGTGCAAGAACGAAGCATCGTTGGGGTCGAAATGATACACCGTGGAGTCCCGTGAACATATCATCTCAACCAACGTGATAATAGGATGCAAGTCGGGTAACTCGGGATTCTTGTACAACTCCGCAAGGAAACTCCGGCGGGAAATGGTGTTGATGGCATTTTCCATGTCCAAGCTTAGTAGGCTGCAATGAAGAATAGTTTGTAGGCCAATAGGAGTGGTATGAATAGCATGCTCGATACCAACTTTTGGTGAAGACCGATCTTTGTATATGGCCAAGGTGGTCGGCCGCAATAGTCGCTATCCGTGCAATGGCGTGACAATGAGCTAACCACGACAAGACGTTGCCTGCAGCAAGCGGCCGAACTTTAGGAGCCTCACTCCGAAGGCGAGTGGCGTCACGGTCGACCTATGTTTGCTTGTGAAGTGCCCACCCGGTCGCACTCGTCAGAAAGTCAGCCGCAGCCTAGGGAATGTTTCCCGCCTAGTAGCGGTCAACCCACTTTCGCCATATCGGTACATTCAAATCACGGGCATGTTCCCACCGCCGGCCATCAACATGGGGGGCTGACAAGCGAGGTTCTTTTCTCATGACAAGGAGCATAGACTCCTCCAATATTTTGAGGATGTCACGGTCATCTAGATAAGTGAGGGAAGAGCGCGCCGGGGGGGGCAAGGGGTCGGTGAGGTCACAGACGAGGTGAGGATGAGGATGACGAGGTGAGGATGACGAGGTGAGGAATACCAAGCGGAGGATGCATCCGCTGAAGGGCAGCCATAGCCGCGTCCGCGTCCTCCACCATTCCGAAGTCGGCTCCGTCCATAGCCATACGGGCCCGTCGAAGCTGGCCAACTTCCACTAGCTCAAGGGCTTGACGGAAGGCAACACGGCGTCGGAGGTAACCTTCATAGAGGTGAGTAGGTGGGTGGTGCTGCTCCCGTTGAGTGGGTTTGGGCCGGGGATGACGAGAGACCCCCCCACCCCGGCCCCGACCACTAGAGCGTCTAGACACATAAGCCCCCCGGCATGCACAGGCAAGCTCACCTCCATCTCGAATGTAACGTAGAAGGGTGTTAATGCACGTGAGTCCGTCCTCTCCAGACGTATAGAACCAAAGACGGGCTCGACGTTGGACAAGGGAGCGGATGCGAGCACCAGCCGCCGCCGGATACGGTCGGAGGAAGAGGCCGCCAAAGAGGTGAATTGCCAAGAAAGCTCCCGCGGCACGAGAGATCGTTGAGGGAAGGGAGGTCGCATATTCAAGGGTGTCTTGTAGAGCAGAAATGAGGTCATCTCTCGCTGTCGCACCAACCCCCCGAACCGCAGTGACAGGTTTGAGCCGCAATAGGCAAGCGACAAGGTCGTTGTCGGAGCACCATGAGGCAGGAGCAGCAGCGCGAGGGGGAGATCGGAGGGCGGCCTCTCGGCGGAGTGCGGCAGCATACGAGGGCATGATAAAGGCTTGTCCATGAGGAAACGGGAGTCCATGAGATGGAGGTGAGGGGGGGAGGGGGTAAGCACCGGCTCATCTCGGGGTGGAGGAAGGAGTGGAGCAAAGAGAGGGGGTCCACTAGAGGCAGGGGGGGAGGGGTGACAGCTGTTCGGAGGCTTATTCCCGCTTATTCCCATCGCAAAACTGTACTGATACCGTCAAACTGACCCGTACTGTGATATGACGGTCGCGATCCAAATTCAGCCGCGAGTGTCACGGCACGTGTTTAAGTAACAAAGCGGCGTAGCACCAACCAGTGTAAATCATTTATTTTCTGCCATTATTCATTCGAAATTTGTTTCCAACCATCGTCTGTGCCAAAGTCCGGGGGCAGCCTCTGCGCTCTGTTGGTTGCGTATACAGCACATTCCTGAAGTGCGGCGCTTCCCACATCGTCAAAGCCCCCTTCGGCCGCCCAACTTGCGAGTTGCGACAGGACATGTGACAGTACCTGTACGTGTCAAGAAACGATGAACGACCACCTCCGTCGCGATCTGTAAGGACTACCACTCTGTAAGGTTTACCTGGTTCCCGGCTCCGATCAGCAGCCCTCGAGGTAGCAGCCGGTGTGTGGTCACCGCGACTGAGAAGACTGCAGCTGTCTCGCGCTTCCTCAGCACAGTAGTGGGTTTGTTGACCACCTCGCGCGATGCTTCGAAGAAGCCCTGGCTCGCCCGTCGGCAGGTGGAGCAAGGCGCGCGTGCGGTCCATCGCTTTGGGGCTGCTGTTTGTTGTCGCGGGTGCCCTTTCGTTGTGCTGGTCGGAGTTACGCCTGCGACGAGTCAGTGACGCAGCCGATCAATTGTCGAAAGTGAAGGACACGCCCCCTCTTCAAGTCAACGCGGCGAGCCACGGGCACGGTTTAGCGAGGAAATCGTTTGAGCAGGACGTCAGTGCTCCCGCCGCCGCCCCGCCTCCCGACTCCAGTGTTTGGCAACTGCCCGACGATCTGTGCGTGCGCCCGCCGTGCGGCTGCGCAGGTATGGCGAGGCACAGTTCGCCCGGACACACAGACACACACGCGCGCGCGCACACACACACACACACACACACACACACACACACACATATTCACGCACACATAGACACATTCACAAACATTCTCGTTCGCTCTCTCATTCACACCCACACACGCAAACAAACACACACGTGCATCCACACAACAACACAAGCAGGCATACATATACACACTCACTCACTCTCACGCATTCACACACTCACTCACTTACTCTCTTTCTCAGACTCACGCACTCTCACGCATGCACACACGCACAGGCACACACACGCACACTCTCACTCTCGCACACACACACACACACACACACACTCTCTCTCTCTCTATCTCTCTCTCAAACACAGACCCTCGCGTCCCCCCCCCCACGCACACATACTCACACATTCTCACGCACACACACACACACACACACACACACACACACACATACTCACACACACACACACACGCACACACACACGCACACACACACACATACACACACATACTCTCTCTCGCTTTCTCTCACACACACACACACACACACACACGCACACACACTCGCGCCCTCCCCCCCCCCCCCTCAAACATATAAACACGCACAGGCAATCGCACACACAAGCGCGAGCACGCACACATACACGCACTCGCGCATAAACATACATGCACACACACACACACACGCACATATACACACAGCGCCCACTGGCAGGACACTTAAGTCCTACACACCTTGGCTGGCTCCGCCGTGTCCATTAGAAGGCCAACTTGATACGCGTCGTCCCAGCCATGTCTGTTTGATTTGACTAATATATACTGGCAGCATCATCAGCAGGTTGATTTGTGCAATTGCAGACTGCACACACCTTTCACATCATCACGACACCCGTTATGACATCACACCATCACCTGCTCACCCCCTGTTCCTGAATTTGCTCTACTTTGATGTCGTGGTAACTGTCTCGTCCTGCCCTTTAGTTCACCTCTCCAACGTCATCACCACACTCCTCTCTTCTTCCTTTTCTCTCCTGCCCTCCCATTCTCATCTGACCCATCTATCAAATATCCTTCTTACCAGCCCATCTTAACATTTACGTACTTAACCATTTCATATTCCATGTCTCAACGAAAGGAGAACGCCTTCCCAGTTTCCAATCCATCTGTCGGACACTCTCGTTATTTGCACAAAAACCTTACCTGTCCTCCGTCCACACTGTTGCACGCTGTCTCTCACTCTCTAGACGCCATTGTGCCCACGAATATGAAACTCAAGCAATCCATACATGTGTAGTCCATGTGCTTAATGCCACCCGATTTGGACCTGAGAACACTTGCGTCTGACAGCGGCACTGAATCAGAGTCTGCGTCTACTTGGTGGCTCTTCTCCACGATAGATCAGCTCCCTCTTATCGGCCTCACCCTCGCATCAGGTCTGGGGACTCTGCAGCTGAGTAATCCAGCAGCGGTGGGATCGGCTGGCTGTGGAGTGATGCAGGCGTCAGTGCAGCTGCTTAGGACGGAGGGCTCCCCCTTACAGCAGCATGACGTGTCGGTAAGCTCACCGGGAACAGCTGCTGTGGAGGAGGCCGAGCTGGAGGCTGGGGGGTTGTCGGAGGAGTGCCGTCACTGGATCACAAAGAACCAGCCCCTTCACCGGCAGTTCTTTAAGCAAAACGCCCCGAAAGGAGACCTGGTCACTCTGCCCTTCACTCTCTGCGCGGACCGCAATGTGGATGCATATTCCTTCACCCTTGTAACGCACACCGACATCCGTCTGCCGCGCGCGGTGCTGCATCCTGAGCAGCAGGCGCGCCGCACTCACCTCCCCCTTTCCACGTTCAAGTAAGGGCGGTGGGCGCTCTGCCGGCCTGACTGTGAGTCTCAAACCGCAGGGTGAGGTTAAGTCCTCTGGAAGGGCGAAAGATGGGCTGCGGGAGCTGCGTGTCCTGCGCCTCGCTAGCAGGTGAGCCACCCTACCCTACCGTTGCTCTCCTCGTGACTTTGCCCCACCCTCCTTCCCCACAAGTAAGGAATAGAAAGCACGTCATGGCGGACAGGCCAGCGGTGGCTGATGCTGGTCTGCGTGGGGGGGTGGGTTGTACATGGAGGTGGAAGGGCATCATTGCTGTTGGCGGGCGACTGATGTGGCAAGACGGTGATGGGGGTGCTGCGCCAGAGGAATCCATCTTTCCGAGCGTGGATGAGAGCCTATCCGCACAGCGTGGCCGACTGAGGGCGCTGCTTGGGGCCCACCTCTCGAGCCAGCTGCCCGAGGGAGTCGCTAACCTAAGCGCCTTTGACATCCACCTCGTCTCTTACCAGGGCACCTACAGTCAAAACGCACGCCTACTCCCTCAACTCTCAAACCAATTGGCTACCGCTCTCCCTCATAACCCCTGCTTTGCCCTCTTATCAGTCACTGCCATTGGAAAAGGGAGGGGGGGTTGCCTGACGTGACGGGGCTGTGATGGTGCAGCATGGCCGCAACACAGCTCTCCGGAACGTTCGCACCCCTTTCATTCTGGTCATCGATGCAGATTTTGTGCCACCCGTGGGCATCTCCGACGTCCTGGAGAACAAATACCGCCCCTTACTCTGCGGCGCCCCCGTCGTGAGCCCCTCTCACCCCCTTCCCCACTCCTCGTCGCGTTGCATCAGGCCTCGCCGCCGTGTACATCACATCACATGGCGAATGAGTTGGGCTACCTCGCCTCATCACCAATCCACGGCCGCGGTGTGATGTGTGCTATGGCATTTGAAAAGCTGTGATTTCCGCATCCATTCCTTTTCCTGAAATGTTGTAAGATTCGCTGTGTGTGTGTGTGTGTGTGTGTGTGTGTGTGTGTGTGTGTGTGTGTGTGTGTGTGTGTGTGTGTGTGTGTGTGTGTCTTGTTTGACAGGCTCTCGTGCTGCCATCCTTCGACGTCTTCAATGCACCGCCGTTAGACCGTCGAATTAAAGCGAACCGACCTACCGTCCTCTCAGGCGAAGAGCCCACTCCATCACACGTCTATGACGTCTGTAGTACCAAGGCCAAATTGTATCAAGGTCAGGCCCTCCCAAAACCCCCCACTTCGCTCCCCATGGCTGAATCACACAACACACACACACCCACACACACCCCCCCCCCCCCCCCCCCCCCCCCCCCCCCCCCCCCCCCACACACACACACACACAGTGGAATTCGTAACTGTGAGGCAATTTTTTTTACCCATGTTAATCGCGATTCGAATGTTTACATGCATGCGGAAGCGCTCATACAAGCACATACATATGACAACTCACACACAGCATAAATATACATTAAACGGTTAGCTATTCGCATGGACGTTCGCTAGTGCGCAGCCATATACACACGCGAACCATCATTCAGACACTTTTTCAACAGACACCCATTCCCTGGCGCGCGCGCGCACACACATACACACACACACACACACACACACACACACACGCACACACGCGCGCTTGTATTCCCTGGCAAACGCCAATGTATATACTTTTAATTGACATGCACATTTACGCACACATACACAGACACCCTTGAACCATTCTTTTTGTTTCTGAGTTGTTTCGAGCCTTCCTATCAGTTTTGCTGATTTAGTCGATTTCCTTGTTTACCCACCTCTCTTTCCCGTTTGTGTGTCTGTCCCATTCCCTTGCCATGCCCTCCGCTACTGTTTAAACGCTATGTGTGTGTGTGTGTGTGTGTGTGTGTGTGTGTGTGTGTGTGTGTGTGTGTGTGTGTGTGTGTGTGTGTGTGTGTGTGTGTGTGTGTGTGTGTGTGTTGCTATTGCTGCTGCTGCTATCTCTCAGGCTATGTGGCCAAGAACATCACCAAATTTCACGAGTACAACCGCGGACACACCTTCTGCCACGGCTCGGTCCACTTCCTGAAGAACAAGAACCCCTACCGAATCTCTCCCACATTCATCGCCCTCTCTTGCCCGCACATGTGGGAGCCCATCCTCGCTTTCCACAAGAGCCAGGTGATGCCGTACTTCCCCGAAGTGTTTGCGGGCCGCGGCTACGACCGCATCTCGCACGTCCTCTCCCTCCGCTGGTCCGCCTTCGACTTTATCGTCGCGGACGACCTCTTCCTGTGTCACCCCGCGGAGCGCCACAACTACACCCACGGCGACACGACGGACGAAACGTGGAACTCCCAATACTTCGCCAACGTAAGCATTCTCACTCCAAAAAGCTGCTCGTATATTACGTCGTGTTCGGCGTCACTTGGTTTCCTCTTGCTCCTCATATAGTTACTATTGTATCCTCTGAATCGCCCTTTTAATACATGTGTTGAATTGATTTCCAATGTAGCGATATATTGATTTGAAACAAAGTCATTGAAACAAATTGCGTACACCATTAATCCGGTGTCATATATCGTTTGTGATCGTGTCTGCCAAGTTTTTCCGCTCTAGCGCTACTTCAATTTGTAGCATCTTGATTTGGGTTCTTCAGCATGTAGCTGCCTCCCCGCGTGTTCCTGGGAACACCTGCCGCGTTGACGGTTCTGTTGTGGCCGTGCGTGCGCTCAGGTTTGGCAGAATGCGGCCCGCGATATTTACAATAGTAGCGTCATTCAGACCGCGCAGCGCCGCACTCTTATAGATTTGCAGTACGGCTGCCAGGCGCGCCGGCTGAGCGTGGGGCCGGCTAATGACCGGAGGGGCTTCGTGAGGGAGCGTTTGGCTGGGGAGTGCCGGCCTTGGGGAGAGGGGGCGTATGGTAGTGAAAGCACCGTTGCATCTTCACGAGCGCAGTTGGTCGCCGCCTCATTCGCTTGTTGACCCTCTTTCACCCTAAAACAAAATGATATGAGTCACTGCAGAGAGTGATACCATAAATAAAAAGGCATTTATTTCGTGGGTTTACAGCCTCAAATTTAGAGCGAAAATGTAGGAAATGCGGGCATCGTAAAGCCAACGCTAATACGAAACGAAATGAAGTGTCGCTTTTTAAAATTAGAGATTTATGGTAGGTTTCCGCGTTCCATCGGACAACTGCATTAGGGCATTGCCGATGCTGTGGCATGCCTTACATTTCCTCGGGCTTAGGCCTGTGGGGTTGTTTCCTCCTTATTCTCCCTTTTTGATTGGCGGTTTCCACTGCTTTTTCTTGTAAGGAATCTTGGTACTGTATTATGGCATCACGCCGGATACTTAGCCTTACGCCGGGGCATGCCTCTCATATCCGGAAGTGTCCGGGTTGCATGCAATGAGTCCACGGTAGACCTTTGTGGCTTTGGCTCCTCCACGAACTCAACGTCTAGCGTGTCTAGGGAGCGGACACCGATCTCCATACTCATGGACCACATCATCCGCTGCCCTTGCGCGTGGTACGTTATTCCGCGCCCCACTATCGTCTAGTTCATATGCTTTGGAGAAATTCAAGGTGAGGCGGGGGCATTAAGGGGCGGGACCTGCGTTTGGAGGTTCGCCGTATTGGGTCATGGGCTTCGACGGACTGCCCGGGGGATGTTGTGCGGCTTGATTTTGCGGCTACGCAAGAGCACATGTTTTTGGCTGTTACGGTCACTAGTTCGCGCACGAACTCTAGTGTTCCGGCCGTGTGTGCTCCGCTCCCGTGTCCTAGCGGTGTTGTGATAGGTTCCCAACATGCTAAGATCGATGCCGATCTCCGCACTTCGTCCTCCCTTGGCATACCGTCTATTCCGCCGGTCCACGGCTCCTACCCCTTTGCCCTTCAGGATTGGGGTCGGTGGGCTCATATGGTGGCTGAGCTGATTGATCACTTGTCCAATTTGGTGGCCGTTCGACAATACCCCAGATCGGGTGAGACGACCTCGCGCACTTCGCGGTCCAACAACTTTGCCCGCATGAAGGAGTTTGTTCGGCGATTTCCACTATTTTTGTTCCTTCCCGCCGGTCTCTTGGCGATGTACATCGGGAATTCAAGTGGCGTCTTTCTGGGGTTCTTCATGGCACCCTCCTAGGTTCCTATCTTCGTGATGCCTTGCATGAGGGTAGTGCAGATGACATTGCCTTCCTTCCTTCTCCGTGTGGCGATAAATGTCATGTAACATTACATTATTACGCTACATTACATTATACATGTACTCGCTACTACTTTGAATCGTGCTTTTCCATCGGCAGGACGTGCTACACGGTTACGTGGCCACTCCAATTCAACTCGAGGGCAATGTACAATATTGTACTACCAATACTTCCCAGTTCGTTAAGTACGCACAATTAATCTAAAATGCTACATGACGCGCGCTTGAGGGGGAGGGTGGTTGAGGGGGCGGTGGCAGTGCCGTTGGCGGTGGAAATGATTATGCAGTACATTTCGGTGGTGAGGGAGATTTGGATGATGGTGGCGATGTGGGGGGAAGTGGAGGGGTGAGAGCGGTAGTAGGAGCCATCCGGGAATTTCTGTAGGGAGGTGCGTCTTGTGAGGTCAAAGGTGGAGTGGGGGAGGGGGTGTGAGGGAGAGTAGGGTGGCGTGAATTCGCGTGCGGTTTGGTGTAGGAGAGTGGAGAGGCAGAGCGTGGGGGGGGATGACGCCGTCAGCGTCGATGCAAGGGAGTGAGAGGGTTTGTCGTGATTGGATGAGGGCCGTGGTGAGGCAGGTGGCCGCCCAGGAGGTGCCTCGAACGTGTCAAGTGACATGGGGAGGTGTGATGGTGATGGTGTGAAGATGAGGGGCATGGGGTACTGGGATGCGAAGTGAGTTGTTGGGAGTGTACATGGATACATGGCGGGACTGTGAATGAATGGGGTTATTGGGCAGGTGGAGGATATTTACCCAGAAGGAGGAGGGATCACCCTCGATCGGGGTCGGGTCGTCTACTGGTTGCATGGCGTCCGCAAACTGGAGGAGAAACTGGGTCGACTCCGGGAGGTCCTCGACATGGGAGGGCAGGGAGGACGAGGGGAAGTTTCCGACGGGGGCGAGCTCGATCGCGAGGCGGTCGGTGAGGAGGTCATGTACAAGGGCGACAGTTTCTGGGCTGGAGAGAGTTATGAAGATGGGGGAGCTAATTGTGACACGCTGACCTAAGAGTTCGGGGACTGTGGCAGCTTTGAGGAATTGAATTTTCAGCAGATTCAGTTTAGTCAATGTGTTAGGGAGGGCAGCAGCGCGGGGTGGCGCCGGACCGGCCGATCGCGTGTGGTGGGCGAGTTCCCGGCTGATTGTATTTTTAACACGAGCGGGGAGATCGTCGATCCGCTTAAGGCTTTGAGAAGCCAACGTCGGGCAACTAAGCAGGTCGAGAGCAGCGAGTCCGAGGGACGAGTCGATTCCGGAAGGAAAACTCCATGTATCTACAAGCTCGCAAGGTGGGGGGGAGGTGGAGTACTTGCATGTGAGTAGGTACGAGTAGAATGTGCGGGCCGAGAGGTCAGCGGCCCGTCCTAGGTCAATGGTTGACCTAGGGGCAGTGAGGACCAGTGGCGGCTGAAGGCCTCGGCCAGGTGAAGGTTCCAATGCAGTGCCCAAGCCATGTTCAGCTATGGGTGGTTGGGGCACAATGAGGAACGGAGCTAGCGGATGTCCCGCGAGACGGCTCCGGGGGTTGTATTGGTCCGCAGCGTGCGCATGCGCGGGGCGGTCCCGCAGGAGCACCTGTCTGTACGTGGGTGGGAGGTTAGAGGTAGAAGACATCGTGACTGAGGTAATTTTGGAGTAGGGCAGGGATGTAGTTAGGTTGGTCGTATGGTCAACGTGGTGGCACTGGAGAGGTAAGGTAGGTCCGGAAAGTCTGCCCCATACCACTGCGTCGACATAGAGGAGGCGTCGTTACATGCCACCGCTGAAGTCTATACCGGAGCATACTCATTTGGGGGGGGCGGACGAGTCGGTGGGGGGGTCGGACGAGTCGGTGGGGGGTTCGGAAGATCCGGTGGGGGGGGGGGCGGACGAGCCGGCGGGGCCAACACCAACACCATGACCGACAAGGGCGGTAGACGGCAGTTTTGCCCGAACAAGATCATAATGAGCATTATCACCCGAGTCGTCTTCATCCCAGAAAGGATCGGTACGGAAGCAATTCATGGTGTGTTGACTGCCACTGCATGGTGCCATGTTTGGCGTTGACGGACGGAAAAGGGTTGTCCATGCGGCCTCGGCCTCTAAGCCGCGATCGAGCGGAGATGCTTTCGTCGGCAGTAACGGTGCTTCACTAATTTGTTGCTTCACTATCTTTGCAAATCCGTGATGGGCACACGCAAGACGCCCACCTACGCAACGTCGCGAGGCGAATGGGCGCGCGCATCCGGTGTGTTGACTCCTACTACAAAGGCGATGGGCCGTGCGCTTACTAGAACCGGCCGGGCCAGCGGTCGCTCCTGTATCGCATGCATGTACGCGTACGTCGGGTGTACAAGGGCGTACATGCCGTACAAGGGGGATCTCCATCCCGGGGATGTAGATCCCCGGGATCGATATTGGCATTTCCATAAGTAGTACTTTTATCTGTGTCTATTATTGCTTGAAAAGTACGAATAATCTTTAATCAATTCCTTACTTACACGAAGAAACTGTGGAAACCTAAAAGCAAAATGGGAAAAACAAGAAGGAAAATCCCCCCCCCCTCCCTCCCAAGCCCGAGGAGCAGGATGGCATGCCACAGCTCCGGCACTGCCCTCCCGCAAAGCATTACAAAGTTTGGAACCGAAAGTACCATGAAGAACAGCAGAAAGACATAGCAGAAATTCTCGCCGCACATCCCACCAATAGCGTCGAAAGGTAATAGAAGATCGACGAACAAAATGTAACAGTATGTTCATACGGGTTAATGCAGATCATATCTCGTCGCGTTTCATCTCTCGGCACCGAAATGCGCGTAGGGTACCGTACCCCCTTCGACCGCCCGCGCGTAGGCTTGGGAGAGTAGTACGTACAGCAATATATGTACATGTGGTCAACAAGTTTTGCTGATGAACGACAAGGAGCACCTTCCGTTCGTCACGACCTGTTGCGATACCAGCAGTTATAACTTGCGTTGCCGTTCCGATCA
>JAPMLY010003478.1:0-20994 GCA_026401115.1 Tetraselmis chui | reverse complement strand
ACGCACACACACACACACACACACACACACACACACACACACACACACACACATACACACATACACACACACAAACACACACACACACACACACACACACATACACACACCTCTCACAAACCACCAAACACGGTGCCGTCCTCGCCCGCGCCGCTAGGGCGGGGCGGACTTCAACTTACACAAAAAACACACATCACTCACCAATGTCCAATTCACACACAAGCAAGAATTCATGTGGGGCGTACACAACACCCGCCTCCTCACCCACAACCCCACCTTGCGCTGCCCCATGTGTGGCCAATTCACAAGCAACGGCCACATGACCGGTAACTACCCCTCTATGTCCGGCCTTAGAGAGGAGCTCCACAACAACGCGCTGCAACTCCTCCTCTCCCTTATGGGACGCCACAACGGAGGCCGATGGGAGACCATCACGGCAAACTTTGGTAACAAACCCATAAAATCATTCACATCTCTACTTCCATCCATACCCCCCTTGACGGTCACCCCCCTCACCCCACCCACATGCCCAACCGTCTAGCTGCTACTGACGAAGGCCTCTCGCCCGACTCCCTCACCTCATGCAATGCCATCCTCCTTGATGATATACTCCCCTCAATGTTGAGACCCCGGCACGCAAACCCGACTCCATCCGGCTCCTCCAACCTAGATTCGTCGGACACACGAACGGACGACGACGGTACTCCTCGATCAAAAAGATTCAGATAGGGGAATGGAAATAATGCACATACCACAACCTCTCCCACAACACACAAATGGTTCGCGACAAATATACCCCTCGCCAATGCCATTCACCAACAGTGGCCGGGTACATAAGTTGACATCCTTCCCATAGTCACGAGTCGCAAAGGCACACCTCGCACATTAACCATTAGCAGCCTCACCTCCCTTCTCACCCTCCGCACATACCCTCTTGACAAACTCATCTAAAAAACACGACTCGACACAACACGCATCCTAGCACAACTCCACTAGCACACTTTACAATGGCTGCATCATATCCTTCTCATCTACCGCATAAAGTCCCGCACGACCATACGCCGCACCTCCACTTCTCGCACCCACACACGCCCCTTAATGACATTCACAACCACCACGCACGACACCCCCCCCGAGGGGGTGGGGGGGAGTAAAAACCCCCAAGAACCTTTGGAGAGGTTGGATTTAGGCGGTTCATGGTCTAGCCTTGACTTACAAACTTCCTGCATGGCATAGTTGGGAGGGCCTAGATACACCCGCCGGTTTTACCCGGTACATGTTGTAAACAATTTCAATCTACATGTTGTCCAATGGCTACACCCCCTCCTTTGCATCTACCGTATGAAATCCTTCACCGCTTACAAGCGTGATGTTGTCGAGAGGCAAT
Organism: Tetraselmis chui; assembly: GCA_026401115.1. Classification (NCBI taxonomy): domain Eukaryota; kingdom Viridiplantae; phylum Chlorophyta; class Chlorodendrophyceae; order Chlorodendrales; family Chlorodendraceae; genus Tetraselmis; species Tetraselmis chui. The sequence continues at coordinate 19,607 of JAPMLY010003478.1, read as the reverse complement.
TGATGAAAGATGTTTCACTGCTGTACTTGGGCAGTAGATGTTGTAAATGAACAAAGGAATTGTTAAAAGGTTCTGTCACCTCCCTCTACTGCACTGGGCTTAAATAGGTTTCAGCCCAGACTAATCACGCCTGCAAGCTACGCTTACGTGTCAGGCGTTAGTGCTGCTCAACCGTCGTCATCCGCCTCGAGACGCGGCCTGCCTAGCATTGGGTCTCACGACGCGGCTCCTTCTGCATTGGAGAGCTCGCTCTGGCGCGTCATCTGGCTGGTTAGATTAATTATGCATATCTGTACGTACCGGGAGGTACTGGTCGTACTGTAGCATCAGCACCATTACAATATTGCAGTAGCGACGTACCCACGAGTATACGTCCATCCTGTGGAAAAGCACGAATTGATATCCGTAACGAGTACCTGTACAATGTCCTGCAATGTACTGTTGCAGGACTGTACTCGTCACACTCGTACCCTCCCCCTCTTGACAGATCAATGAGGCCGCCGCGAGGCAGACCTCCGTGGTTCTTGGCTCCTTTACTGAAGCAGTTACTGGGACTCAGGAATGCGCGCTGGGTGAGCGTGCATGAAGTCAATGTACGCCTGAGTCTTGGCGAACTTGCGCCATTGGGGCGTCTCCAAGAATTCTTGTAACGCAATTGTTCGATGCACCTCGTTCAACCGGTGCCAGACAGGTGGAATGTCGTCATCACTGAAGTGCGTCATGAAGAGCAAATATTTGCCTCGTCGCCCTGGTAGCGACTTGATGCACACAGCAGAGATGTGTGAGACGTCGAACTCCTCGTCGTCTCCTTCAGGTACAGTTACCGGGACAGCTGGTCGTAGTGGAGCGGTAGAGCAGGGCCGTAAGTTATTAACGTGGAACACAGGATGTAAGCGTACTGTCGCTGGTAGTTTCAATCTGTAACTGTGTTTTCCAATCTGCTCCTCCACTGGAAAAGGGCCGAGCTGTCTGTCTCTGAGTTTCCTGTTCGGTTGTCCTCTGAGAAAAAGATTTGCTGTGACGACTGACACCTTGTCTCCCTTAGCGAAGTGTGGCGCTGTAGACTGTTCTGTGCGCGCTTGCATCTCGTCCTTATGTAGCTGTAACACAGAGCGTACCAGGCTGTGTATTTCCTGTAACAACTTCAACCGTTCTGTTGCGTCTTGCGAAATTGGAATCGATGGTCGCATGCTGAAGAGCAGGTCAGGAGGCTCCTCAGGAGAAAAACCAAAGTTAGCCTCGAACGGTGTGTGCTCAATTCCGAGTGCACGCGAAGCATTGTACGCAAACTCCACTTGCGGTAAAAGTGTCGACCAGTCAGAGCCATCATAGCAACAGAAGCAACGAAGAAGCTGCTGAAACGTGCTGTTCACGCGCTCTGTCAGTCCGTCTGTTTCTGGGTGTCGGCTGGTAGACATGTTCAGACGCGTTCCAAGGCGTCTCCAAAGTGTCTGCCAGAAGGCGCTGACAAATTTCGGGTCGCGGTCGCTGATCAGCACACGGGGAAGTCCATGTAAGCGGTAGACTCCCTGTAAAAACAAAGTTGCAGTTTCTTCGGCAGTAATCGACTCTGTGCATGGCAGAAAATGGGCCATTCGAGTTAGATGGTCTACTACAATCAGCACACTGTTAAAGCCGTTGCTCTCAGGCAAGTGTGTCAAGTAGTCAAGACCAACTGTGTGCCACGGTCTGGGTGGAACAGGCAATGGGTAAAGAGTCGCGGCCATCTGCGGTCGAATCTTCGCTCGTCGGCACACGACGCAGCGTTCACAAAAATCTTTCACATCTTGGCGGATTCGTTTCCACCAGAATCTGTCGAGTGCTTTAGCAAGAGTGCTAGCAACTCCTCTGTGACCAGCTGACGAACTTTCGTGCAGCTCTGTGATCAATCTCAGTCGGAGCTCAGAGTTCTGTGGAATACAGAGGCGATTGAGACGCCAAAAGTACCCATCTCTGGCTTCTATCCGGCTGTCTTTTGTCCACTCACCATCGTCCCCATAAAACGAATCTCGTGAGAACCCCTCGCGAATGAGATCAGCGAACTCAGGGCTCAGCTGCAACGCGTTAACAGTCAGTGAATTTAACTGTGCGTCTTCAAACAGCAGCTGGGACTTCCGTCGTAATTCTCGATCTGACGGAACCTCGCCATCCCAAAATAAGGGTACTGTGGCCTGAGGTACGAAGTCTGGACGCCGGCTTAACGGGTCGGCTTCGTTCAGAGCTCCCTTGCGATATGCAAGTGTCATCGAGCCCACAAACGGTTGCAAATCCCGCAGGTATCTTGCTTGCCGCTTGTTCAGCCTGTTGTTCGGTTGCCTGAGCAGATGTCGCAGTGTGTCGTGGTCTGTTACGACAAGGAACTTAGAACAGCCTTCAAGATAGCACCTCCAATGCTTGACAGCTTCGCATACGGCCAAAGCTTCTAAGTCGTACGCAGAGTAAGTGTTACCACGCTCAGCTGGATTCAGCTTACGCGCCCAGTAAGAGACTGGTTGAAGACCGCCTCCTTGGTCTTGCAACAGGACTGCTGCAATCCCCACTGTTGAAGCATCTGTAGCTACGGTGAACGTCGCGTCCGAGCTGACCTCCGGAAGGATCAGGCATGGCGCGGAAATGAGCCGTAACTTGAGAGTCTCGAAGGCTTCCAAACAGGCAGGCGTCAGCGTAACCTTCTGTGGCTGGGACTTCCGCAGTAAGTCCGTCAATGGAGCCGTAAGGTCGCTAAAATGGTGTATAAATCTCGCATAGAAGTTGCAGAACTGTACGAAACTGCGAACCTCCTTCTGCGTCTTGGGCACTGGCCAGTCTGCAACGGCCTCGACTTTCTTTGTGGAAACCGAAATTTTCCCGGCTGACACAGTGTAGCCCAGATACTCCATTTCTTGCAATCCGAAAAAGCATTTCTTAAGGCGTAATTTCAGCCCTTCCTCCTTGAATCGCTGTAGCACTAGACGTAGGTGCTCCAGGTGCTCTTCCAGAGTTCGACTGTAGATACAGACGTCATCCAGGTAGACTGTCACGAACTTATGTAAAAAGTCGCGAAGAATGTCGTTCATCATCCTCTGAAATGTAGCTGGTGCATTGCACAGCCCAAACGGCATGGCGACCCATTCCATTAAGCCATCAGGGGTCTGAAAAGCCGTCTTGTGAACGTCCTGATCACGCACTCGAACTTGCCAGAATCCAGAAGCGAGGTCGAGGTGTGTGTAAAAATTCGCGTCCTTAAGTTCGTCCAGTGTGTCATCCACACGCGGTAGCGGGTAAGCATCTTTACGCGTAACCTCGTTAAGACCGCGGTAGTCAATGCACAGACGTAGCGAGCCATCAGCCTTTCGCACAAAAAGAATTGGCGAGCCGAACTCACTGTAGCTGGGGCGTATCAAACCAGCTTCCACTGCGTCTTTAAGCTGTCGATTAAGCTCAGCGCGCTCTGCGGGTGACAATCTGTTCAGACGTTGACGTCGCATCGGGCCAGTTGTGTCAATGGGGTGATCCCACTGTCGGCTTACTGGCGGAGAGTCGACAGGTTGCAGTAACTCCGGGAAGTCTTCAAAGAGTAACGACCGGAAGTTGTCACGTTGTTCTGCTGTTAGTTCCTCTCCAGTGTGGAAGTCCGTTGATTGGTCGGCAGCTGACGTAAGTTCGATGACGTAAAAATCAGCATGACGTCCTCTGCTGCGGCGCGTCTTGCGCATGAGCTTTTGAACTTTCGTAGATGACAGTAGCAGACACTCAGGGCGTCGTTCCTCGAGTGTAGTCTCCACAGCTGTACCGTCCATCAGTGTAAAAATTCTGGTTGTACCAAATTGTAAAGAGGCCTGTTCGTCATCAAGCCATGGTAAACCCAGGATTAAATCAGCTGTACGTAAATCACGTAAAACGTAGAAAGTCCGTTGAAACTCGTGTCGAGCCAGCTCAAAAGTGACGTCGCAGACTGTCGTAGAAGTCACTCGTTGTCCATTAGCGAGTCGAACTGGAGTTTTACTCGCAGACTTCCGAGTCTGTAAAGCAAAGCGTCGTACAAAGTCCTCTGACACAAAATCAAGTGTCGCAGCGCAGTCCACTAATCCAGAAATTTGGTGTCCGCCATCAGGAGTTTTCACAGTCAGCTCAGTTCGAATTAACGGGCGAGCTTCCGTGAGGTCAGTCAGTAGTGCTGTAGCTGGCGAGGAAAATTGTTGCAGCGTAGCGATGGACTGTTCCGAGTCGTCTGTTGGTACAGGTACCGAGTCGGGTTGATCAGGTGCTGTAGATTCCGAAGAGTCGTTAAACGCACAATCTGCGTCGACTAACCACAGCTGTACAGGCCAAGGGGCTGGAGCAACCACCTCCTGTTGCGCTGGGTTCTCCAGTGACTGACGTGTAAAAAGCTGTGTCCTTGCTGGGAATTCTTGATAAAGTTTCCAGTGCTTAGTCACCTGAGTAAATTTCGCCCACTTTGGTAGCACAAATACAGCCATCGTAGATGTCGGAGATGTTCGACGACAATCCTCAAAATGCTGCGCAATCTGCTCAGCTAACTCCCAGGGTGGATTGATGAACACCCGTTCTCCTGTCAAATCTCTGTCTAGAATCGAGTCACTCGGCGAACAGTGAGGTAAGTCACCGTGCGAGTTTAGACCTTCATCATCAGCACATCCTTCCAACGTGAAGTTGAATCGTGCATGCAGAGGGTCAAAGACTGAGTCAACCAGTTTCCAATCAACTGAACGTCTGGTTACAGGTTTACGACTCTGTCTCTGCTTAGTCTGACGACGACGACCTGCTACTTGCGTTACAGGTGTCGCAACTGTAGTCGATGGAGATGCCGAAGGTGTATCGACGACCTCTGTCGCTAGCAGTGTCTCAGAATGAACAGTAGATGTAGCCGGCTGCTCCAGTTCATTTGTAGAACAGCCTTGCCACCATCATTGCTTCTTAGGTTGCATCGGTGCCTTGCCTTTGAACTCCGGGCATTGGAACAAGCGGTGTCCCTTCTTGTGGCACTTGAAGCAAAGTCCCTCGTCCATGTGTCGTTTGCGCTCCTCAGGTGTCATCGCATTTGCAAGCGAATTAAAATCTTCACGACCAGATGTCTGACCGCGTCCACCATTGTTTCCACCTCCACGTCCACGTCCGCGGCCACGTCCACGGCCACCCTTGTTACGTTTCCAGACGTTAGAGGCTTCCTCAAGAGGGTCCTCAATGTTGCGCTTGCGTGTAGGCTGGGCAGATGGTCCAGCAGCAGACCTCGCATTGCCTAGTTCCGGCGAATCTGTCACGACGTTATTCAAAAAGTTTTGCAGCTCCACTAGCGTAGTCCGGTATCCTAGTTGAGCTCGGTGTGACTTAGCCAGTTTCTTGAGCGCATCGCTTGCCAGGCCATTAATGAAGCGTACACACTGCACTTCAGCTGTCAGGTCTTGACGAGACCGACGTAAGTAGTCGTTGTACTGTTTAGTGTAGATTGCGTAACTCATCGTGTTGCCTGCGTAAAGTTCATCAAAGCGTTAATCGCGTCGTCCTGAATGTTTGGAAGAAACGTCGACTTGCGTAACTCCTCAACAAGCTCGTTGTACGTAGACGGAATTGGAGGCTGATTTTTCCGGTTCAACCACCATCCACCAAGGTGTCCAGCAAACTGTGAAGTAACCCAGAACACTGCATCGTACGAGTTAGCTGTAATTCCAAGCATTATAAAACGCTGAGGCTGCGCTTCAAGCCAATCCTCCAGTACATTAGGCACCAGACCATTCTGGTACGGTGAAGTAATTGCAGCCTTACGCTGAGTCTCCGTGAGAGTCACAGATAGTCCAGCAAAGTTGTGGGTAGGCATCGGCGTTCCCACTCGTAAATCTGTAGGTCCCACTCCAGTCAGTCGGTTGATGTGTCCAACAATCAGCAGCCAGACAGAACCAGAGTCGACCGTTGTAAACCGGGGGTACATGTGGAGCTGTCTCGGGATAGACGTGTCGTCATGCATGACTGGAACATGTTGTGTCATTGCTCGATAGAAAGATTCCCACTGAGCCACGTAACCAAAGTGAAGTAATTCACTCTTGTGCTTCTTAGCACGAAGTAACCCAGTCTGTGCAGGCGTAAGTGTCAGACCGTCAATGTTGATGGTTTCCGGGACGACGTAAGTGCCATCCGGATTAACTGTCGACTGTTCCAAAACAACCTGCTCGACCTGAGCAGGTGTACGTAAGTTGCTCGTAGCAAACAGGACAGGAATAGACGCCGAGTACACGTAAACAAGCTGTCGTCCTTGAGGTAGTGTAACGTTAACAGGTTCACCACTCAACAGCGTCAAATCATCCGATGTCAGAACAAGACCGGTCTCCTCGTGTAACTCGCGAATAGCAGCGTCGACAGGCTCTTCGTTAGGTAAGACAGAGCCAGCAGGGAACCAAGTTCTACCAGAACGAGGCTCACGCTGAAACACCAACTTCAAGTCCGACGATTTAGTTCCTCCGACGTGAATTATCAAAACCACGTAATGTCCAGCTCCGAGAGAAGCCATCTCGACTCAAGCAAACAACTTCGAGCAGATCAACGAGCAACGAAAGCGTGCGTCGACCAAAGAGCTCCGAAACCAGTGTGGCGGTTAGCCTCTGAAAGCTAAACGCTAGCACAAATCTGTTCTAGTCTGTCTAGTTCTGTTGTTGCAAGATGGCAAATGATGTTGTCGAGAGGCAATTGATGAAAGATGTTTCACTGCTGTACTTGGGCAGTAGATGTTGTAAATGAACAAAGGAATTGTTAAAAGGTTCTGTCACCTCCCTCTACTGCACTGGGCTTAAATAGGTTTCAGCCCAGACTAATCACGCCTGCAAGCTACGCTTACGTGTCAGGCGTTAGTGCTGCTCAACCGTCGTCATCCGCCTCGAGACGCGGCCTGCCTAGCATTGGGTCTCACGACGCGGCTCCTTCTGCATTGGAGAGCTCGCTCTGGCGCGTCATCTGGCTGGTTAGATTAATTATGCATATCTGTACGTACCGGGAGGTACTGGTCGTACTGTAGCATCAGCACCATTACAATATTGCAGTAGCGACGTACCCACGAGTATACGTCCATCCTGTGGAAAAGCACGAATTGATATCCGTAACGAGTACCTGTACAATGTCCTGCAATGTACCCCAAAAATAACATTTCTCGACATGTCAATCAGAAATTAAAAACAATTACAATTTTGTTTTCGCAAATGTATGTCATCCACGACGCGACTCGGGCCAGGCATTGCAATTTGAAAGCGCTGAACTTCCAAATACTTAGACAAAACGGAAGAGGCACTTTTCCACGATTCGCTGACGCCAGCGCAACAAAGCCGCGCAAACATGAAAGGTAAAACACTTGCATATTAAGTGAACGTGATGCACCCAAAGGTTGACAGACAAAAAATGTATCGGTCCAGGACTTTAGCCATCCCCGGACCCAGCCCTTGCCTTGCCCTAGGGCAACCGATTACCTGAGCAAACTTGGACCACTTGAGCACTGGGCCTTCACATGAGATACCGCAGCAACCACTGTTGTCGGTTACCGAAGAGGAGCCCAAATTATCACATCAACGGCGTCCCTCTGCTGTTGAGGGAGAAGGGTACACAGACGGATAATATGTCGATATAATATGTCCGGCTCCATTTTCCGGATATCCAGGAAAGATATGTCGACGCCTCTATCAACCCAGTTCAATCAATTGACATTCTCAATCGCTGTCCCTGCCAGGATGAGACATGGAGGAAAAGTTGCGCCACACACTCACACTGACACTCTCTCTCACACACACACACACACACAATATGCCGCATACATGCATGTTGCTCGCCGCCCAGCGAAATGAGCCCTCACTTTTCCCAAGGGACAGGCGCAATGAATGTCCCGTGGTTCTCCCACTCAAGCCGCCATGAATGCAGACACATTCGCGGCGGACCACTCCCTATTTTCCCTTCTACACAGCAGTCGTCAGAAGACATGCGCCCCTCCTCTACCTGCTGCTGCTTTCCTGACAGCCGCCCCAGAGCACTCGCCAGCGCGGGAGGCGGACTCCCTAAGTCATTCACCGTCAGCCCCTCCACTGCTGAGTACATCCCATCGCCTGCAAAGCCCAAACCCCAAACCGTGCCTCACATGCGATGCATAAAGTCGACGCCCCTAACTTCGCACACTCGCTGAGCTGCTCAAAGGAAACCACACAGAGCGCAACTCTCAGTGACAAGCTTTACCGATGATGGGAGTACCACAGGCGGCGAGCTGCGCTCTGATCTGGTGTGTCCTTCCAGTGATGAGCCGAACAGTACTCTCAAAGATGGTCCCGGGTGGGTCGTCCTCACTGCGGGATTGTCGTCGGTACCATTCCAGCGTACTATCGCCAGCCGCCTTTTGGCATGGATAGGCGTGATGATTAGGATACGGGCGATACGGTCCATGAGAACTGTGAGTGGTTTCAAGTGCCATTATGTGCATGCGCATACCTGGGAATCGATGACCTCCAACTCGCAGTACTTCCAGCCCACATGCTGCACGTGGCTCAGCAGCCGAGGGCCTCGCCTTGGGACGGTAAAACCGCCCATACCTTCCAGCGGCTGGTTGAAGGGCCCGCTGAACATGTAGTGACGCAGTCTGCGGCCTCACCGGGCAAATGATGTTGTGGTATGAGAGAAAAGGGGGAATGGGGTGCTTAATCATGAGATAGGAGGGATTGAGGCGCTGTGTGCGGTGCGAGTTGGCCTACCTACCGCCCAACCTGCACCGAATTCCATGTGAGCAGCTTGTAGGTCTTCCTGATCCGCCCCCCAGCGCGGAAGTCCGCCGTGCAGACCTTTGCAGCCTCTGAGCTACGAGCCATGATGATCACGCCGCTCGTCCCCACATCCAACCGGTGGCACACCTGCTCGTCACAGAAGCGGCGAAGTATGAAGCAACCCCCCATGCACGCAGAGCATTTTGGCTTGCTCCAATGTGCAGGAGGAGGAAAAGGGGGGGAGGGGGTGGGGGGGGAGAGGGAGGACCAGAGTTGGGGAGATGTCAAGGTCTGAAGTTGCGCAGAGGGGGAGCGCCTCCGCGCAGTTGCTTTCGTGACTCATGCTGGGCACACCGTTAGGCTTGTTGAGCACTATAAACTCGTCATCGTGGTGGAGGACGCGGTCCTTCCTGTATACGACAAGGTGACGGACGCAGGACGAGGTGGGACTCGAGATCAGCCGACCCTCAAGTTTCGGAGTTCTCGGAGGTGTGAGATAGAGGAAAGCGAGGGGAGGGAGGGACACAGAGGGAGTGTGTGTGTGTGTGTGTGTGTGGGTGGGTGGGTGTGCGTGCGTGCGTGCGCGCGCGTGTGTGTGTGTGTGTGTGTGTGTGTGTGTGTGTGTGTGTGTGTGTGTGTGTGTGTGTGTGTGTGTGTGTGTGTGTGTGTGTGTGCGCGTGTGTGTGTGTGTGCGCGCGCGCGCGCGTGTGTGTGTGTGTGTGTGTGTGTGTGTGTGTGTGTGTGTGTGTGAGTGAGTGAGTGGCGTGTACCAGTTTGTGGAGACGCTGACAGGGAAGCGCTTGGGTTCGGGGTGTACCCGGACCCACTCGCCAACGGCTACGTGGTGCGAATGTGGCGAAGGGATGTGCAGCAGGGCTCGACGCCATTTCACCTTCCCCGCCTGCCCGCCCACCTCGCTGCCGAGGTACACAGCGCCCAGCGAAATCAACTCCTCCGCTCGGTTGGCGGGAACGTCCGCGAGGTGCTGCACCACGCGTTGCAACGTTCCTGATACCGGCGACCGCTCTCTGATGATAACGACCTGCAACGGAGTCAAAAAGTGAGTGAAAACGCTCAACGACGACGGACGCTTGGGCAAAAGTATGCATTTTCTTTCCCCAGCACCGCAGCAGATTATTTTCGCTACGAGCCCATAACGGATGGAAGGGCGCGGGAGGATCAGGTACGACTATACAAGCCATTCCGGTCGTCTGATTTTGCTTCGACGGGACAAAACCCGCAAAGCACTTGAGAGCGAGTTCTGACTATTCACAATGACACTGACGGGATGTGCAAGCGTAACAGACACGAGCTAAGATCCCTACGACGGGAAGCCTGCGGAAATGCCAGTGGGGGATAGCGACTGGTGCGTGGGAACTAACCCCCGTGGCATTGTGTGGCTATGGGTCACCGAGCTCTCACCCCAGACTGGTCGGCTTTTATGAACGCCGGTACAGTAGTCCCCGCCTCGCCGTCTGTGCCCATTCTCTCCTCTAACGAAGAGAATTTAACTAGTCTGGGAGAAAGCCTCTTCCTACCCCGCGCTGAGGAAGTATTTAAAGAGACGATTCCAAGAGCGTTCCTGTTGTCGTGAAGGGACGTAAGGCGTGTTCGGCGTTGAGGTGGCCGTCGAGAAAGTGTCGGCCGTCCAGCTGGCGGATGAGTCAACCAAACGCGACCGGGAAGCGGCGGGGGCGAGGGCCGTTCCGGAATTCTGATCGCATGGAAAGCATTGCCACGAGCCTTAGACATGCTGCCCAAAATTTAAATGTAGCACCAGTGTAGTGAGGCTCGCAAGATGTCGTCAAAGGCGTCCGTCTGTAAGACGGCACCAGAAAGCTTCTTCGAAATACAGCGACCCTGACGCGATGGGCGTATGCTTATCAGCAGCCGACGTCAGAAATGCTTGTGCTGATGGCTTCGGGCATTGGGTTCGGAGCACCGGCGGCGTTTCTACTGGGCGTGATGATTTTATTATTGTCTTTGATTTTTTTATTTGATATTATTAAGTGCTGTGTTGGGGCTCTCCTGTGCCAAATACGCGGATCACTTACAGAAATTTGTATCAATGGCCCTAAGGCCCGCGATGTGAGAGGGAAGCGGGTGGGTGGGTTTGCGTGAGCGATAGCTCTCGTAAAAGTAGGCAGAAGGTGGGCACACAATCTATGCTCGTGCGTCAAATAGTATGCGTACATTTTACTATCCATGCGCGCGTGCGCGCATGTACCGTTTGTTAGGGGAGATTTATACCGTCGGAGGTAACGCACAATTGTTCCTCCTTAATTATTCTAGCCATGAAATTTAAACCTCTAATTTACCGATATGACCATTTAAATTGTGTAAGGGCTCACACATGCCACTTGTCGCCGATTGGCGTGTGACGATGGGTGGGGCTCCGCCAAGGGTCATCCAACCAAATAGTTGCCAAGCTCCCGGGCTCGGGAGAACTGTCGGGTAGATGTAGTCTTGGACTACGTCCGACTTTCGCGGCCAACCGCCGAAGAGTTTGATCTTCTACATCGGGATACCGATATCGTTCGATGTTGTCGCGGCGCCCTTGCGTAAGGAGTGCGAAGTCCACGCGAAACCTTACTTCTTGGGGTTGTTCGTATACAACGCGAAGTACCATTTTAAGCCAAGTTGTGGGGGTTTCCGCTATCCATCGAGTAGTGTGTTCTCGGTGACTACTCGCCCATCTCTTGTCCAACAGCTTGCCCGTTGAGAACTGGGTCTGGGCAGTGTCGAAGTACGTTAGTATTTCCACGATATCCGGGTGAGTTGAGTCCGGCATTTCGCTTAGTAGTCTTCATTCCGTGTAAGTACCGCGCTGCCCTTTTCTTGTCATGTGGTAGAGGAGGATTCCACCGGCTGGTGTAGACAAAAGGTCAATAGACCGGCACTCAACTCATGCTCCCTTACCTCCCTCCCCCCCCCCCCCCCCCCCCCCCCCCCCCCCCCCACACCCCTTCCCAACAAAAGTAAGGACATAATCACGGTCGCCAAACACGCTTCGAATAACAGAATGGTGTCATATTGGGCATGCGTCCATGTGTCCGCGAGCCTCGTGCGTAGGTCCTTGGCGATGAGACCAAGACCCGGGTTCCTTTGGGAGGTACATTCGGGTTTCGATGGGTTGGAGGGGGACTTGGGAGGCCGCGAGTCCACGCCTCACTCTTCCCGCTTTGTCGCCCTCAGCGACTGGTTTAGCGCCGTGGTCTTTGAAAAAGCCGTTTACTACTGAATGGTAGGGTTTAAGGCTAGGGATCAAGTGATTTTTGTCGATGTGATGATAATGATATTTTGCATCGTCGATGTTGATGGTATTGATATCTTGGATTGTCGATGTTGATGGCGTTGATAGTTTGAGATGCTGATATATCGATGGCAATTTAAGCCGATATTATCGCCGATGTATCGATATTTGGGACGATATATCGATACATCGGGCTTAAATAATCAATATTTTACAATTGTTTTGATAATTGATGGCATTGATGCGAGCACTACTGTCATCGTATCGATGTCGATGTCGCAACCTATCACATCGATGGCACTATCACTAGGTGATGATGATACTATCGACGATGCATCGATGGCTGATCCCTAGCCTTAGAAGGTTGTAGACTTGTCGCCTTGATGGTGCCCCGTTTTCCGATCCATGCAATGTAGATCCCGATTGTTGTTGTTGTAGCGGCTAATGGTGGTAGACCTTGCTCCTCGCAAAACTCGGAATATGGTTTTATCGCGCCGCCATACGTATCGGACGTGCTCTTAGCACATGCATCTATAATTTATTCGAGTGTCTTAGCTCCAAGGGTGTCCATTCCTAGTAGTCACTGCATGTATGGGCTCATCAAGTCGGCCTATGGGTTGTTGCAGCCGGCAATTTCGAGCTTGTAGCGGACCTTTCTTGCGCAGATCGGGTAGCTTTGTCCGGCCGGTGTGATGTCGCGTGTGTTGAACATGATCAGAGTGGTGCTTATTGTCCCATGGTTGAGAGGTACAACCAAGCCGTAAGGAAGTCTGGAAGACAATGACGGGCTAATGTGGCTTGCCTATTGTACCGCGTCCATGCCGCCGTTGCCGGGACGGGACAAGTGAGCGCGCACAGGAAGTCATGTATGGTGGCACTACAATTCGGTAAGTGCTTGGTGCTATGCTTTGCCTTGCCATCGGGGGGAAGGGGGGGAGGCAATGTAGATGCCGCGCCGCTTTGCATGAGTTGCTGTGTGAGGTCGGGTAGCATGAGCCATGGGGGCTTGCACCACCTTTTCTCGCTCGTCGCGCTAGTGCATGTCGGAGAGGTGTAGTGCGTCCACCCCCCCACAAGATGGATTGCGAGTTTGCGTTGTAGCAAGGGAGTAGTGTGTTGAGCGCAGAAGCGAAAAGGTCGATCGTATCGGGCCCGAGCTGGCTGTCTATCTCGAGAAATATTGTAGGGTCCAATTGCCAATTTTGTCACTTTTTCCAAGTGCCGGCTGAGCTTGTATGCCCACGTGCTCGCTGCGGATCTAGTGTACCGGGTCATGTTGTGGATGTTGTTGCTGTCCCGCATGAATAATAGCGATAATACCGGGCTAGCACATCCCTGTACGCTTAACGGAACGCCGCAAATTAGCAATGTACCCCCGACACGTCGGACATACGTCACATTATACGGGTGTTCCAAAGATGGCAAAAATGGAACTTAAGAAAGAAAGTGTACGTTTTGAAAAAAGCTGGACGACATATTGTACGCTATCGCTGCAGGTACATGTGCGCGCATCGCGCAGTATTCCCAACCCCATCACCAATGCTACGACAAAGCACACGCCCGTGCTTCACTCCCACCACATCCTTGGCTTACCTTGCGCTATTTATTCTCGCTACATACAAACGCACGGCATGTCCACCCCTACACCCTCGTATTCGTGGAAGGACTTCCGCGTGCGGTCGGCCTTGTTGCAAGCCGCACCAGCCGCCAAATTAGATAATGCGTGGAAGGCCGCCGGAGGAAAGGGCGGCCGATCCGCCGACACGTCGATCACAACAGCCTTTGATAAGACCGGGAAGCTTATGGCGGAATACGCTGAGCTGTATGACCTCCCCGCTCTGAAAATCAACGGGGGGACTGTCCGAAAGCATATAGTAAAATGGATGCATACCTACGCTGAAGGTGCGGATCCCCCCCTCCTCCGCTCCCCTCGAGAAAAAACAATGTTGGCCCGCGCGCTTTGAACTCGAAACGTTGTTTATGCCTTGCATGCCAAAAAGCCGAGGCAGGTCGCACCGACACGGAGATTCAAGCCGTACTTGCTGCCGACCCCCCAACAGCCGGTATGCAGCGTGCATTGCAGTCCATGCGAGATCTTTGGGGGTGGGTCGACGAGGAGGGATACACTTTCAAGGGGCCGGATGGTGAGTTCGACTCGGCTGTCGAGGTTAAGAAGCTTCTTGCCGAGTAACACCCTTGCTTCGCTGCTAAGCAAGATAAAAAAGTCGCGTCGGCTACAAGGAAGCAACAACCGCGTGAGCAAAACCAACAAGCCTGTGGTGCCGTCGAAACGATGACGGCTACTCGTGCATATCATCACGTCCGGAACGCGCAGCGCTCGCTTAATAAACAAGAAGTGGTCTAGATGGCAACGATACACCGACCAGAAGACTTTCTCGTGGAGGGCCGCGCTCTCAAAATCAATTCGGTTTCGTGGCCGTTCTGCCGGCCAACTTTGAGAAGGGCGGGAGAGGAGGTTAACGGAATTCTGCCTTAACTTGATTAGAAGCGATGAGGCCATCATCGCGTGAGACGGCTTCAAAGCGCAGAAAACGGACACAACGATGGCCGCCCGCATCACGTCCCGGCTAGCCGACACTTCCATAGCTGTGCCCACACGACTCGGCATAGTTAGCACTCGGGTTTATTAAAAGTTTTGTTGGCTCAATGCCACGAATATCAGAGAAAATGGCGAGCACAATGCGCAACGGCGACGGTGGTGCGGCAGGTGGTGGGGAAATTGCGCTCCAATCCCTGGTGTTTATCAAATATTACTACTGGTACCCGGGGCTCGTGCCGCCACCTAGACATGTAGTTAAACGAATTACGACGTGGCGATATATGGACGCCGAAAGCCGGTGATTGTATTATGTATGTACGAGTGTACCAACGTCGTTATTTACGTTTGTGCTAGCCCTTTAATGACCCCTTCTCTTACTCATATCTCTTGTGAGCACAAGGTCGGTGCTGATGCTGATGGTGGGCGATAGACTACAACTGCCGGTGTTGGATGGCGACCGGTTGCTTTTGGTGATGTTCGTGGGCATGGGCTGTTGGTGGTGGGGCTATTGCTGGTGGTACTTCTAGTGGATGCTGCAACTGCAATTGTTGGTTGGCGGCCGGCTACTCGTGCTAATAGGTAGAGGGCTGCAATTGGTGGTGTTGATGCTAGTGGTGCTGCTACATGTGGTGTTGTTGTAGCAGATGGTATTGGTTGGCAGCCGGATGTTGTTGATGTTACTCGTTAGCAAAGGATTACTGCTAATATTGCTAGTGATGCTGTTAGTGCCGAAGCGAATGTTGATACTAGTTCGCGGTCAACTATTGCTGCTTGTGTTGGTGGGTCGAGGTGCTGTTGCTGTGGGTGTTTTTTCTGCAAGTACTAGAGCTGGTGCTGGTTGGCGGCCGGCTGCATTTGCAGCGGCTGCTAGTAGGGGGAGGGCTGCAACCGGTGGTGTTGGTGCTAGTGGTGATGCTACACGTGGTGTTGTTGTACATGGTGGTACTAGTCGGCGACCAGCTGGATTTGCTGTTAATGGTGGGCATAGGGTTGCCGCCAATGTTGATGGTGGTGTTGCTGGTGGTGTTATTAGTGCCGAAGCAGCTTTTTGTGTTGGTTCGCGGTCAACTATTGTTGATGGTGCTGGCGGGCAGAGGGTTTTACTTGGTGCTACTGCTCGGGGTGATGCTGCTGCATGTAATAGTTATGGTGATGGTTGGCGGCCGGTTGAAGCTGCAAATGTTGCTAGTGGGCGGAGGGCCGCAACTGGTGGTGATGGTGTTGGTGTTGGTGTTGGCGCTTGTGTTGGTATTGCGGTTGTTAGAGCTGGTTGTCGGCGACCGGTTGATGCGGAGGTGTTGGTAGGGAAAGGGCTTCTAGTGGTGGCTATGATGTTGTTAGTGGTAATGTTACACCTGCTAGTGCTGGCTAGTGGCCAACTGTCGCCGGTGTTAATGATGGACATAGGGTTCGTGCCGTTGTTCATGGGGTGTTGGTGTTGTAGCAATTGTTAGTGCTGGTTTGCAGCCATTTGGTGCTCTTGGTGTTGGTGGGCCGAGGGCTGCAGTTGGTGGTGTTGTTGTGGTTGGTATTGATGCACATGATGCTATTGCATGTGCTAGTGATGGTTGGCGGCCGACTGCTCATGTCGTTGCTAGTCGGTGGAGGGCCGCAATTGGTGGTGTTGTTGCAAGTGTTGGTGCTCGTGTTGCTAGTGTTGCGGTTGTTGCTGGTTGGCGACCGGCTGTTGCGGATGCTACTACTGATGGTGAACATAGGGCTGCTAGTGGTGGCCGTGTTGTTGCTGGTGGTATTGTTGCAGTTGCTAGTGCTAGTTGGCGGCTAATTTTCGCTGCTGTTGGGTAGAGGGCTACATTTGGTGGTGGTTTTGTTACATTTGTTGGAGGGCGACATGTTGCATATAATAATGATGATGGTGGGTGGCATGCTCTTAATGATGGTAATGCTGGCCGGCCAATAGGTGGGCGGGATATGTGTAGTGTAATTGGTGTAAGCGGTGGGAGTGGTGTGTCCGGAGGGCGTGCAACTACCAATGGTGGCCATATGTACGCATCTGGCCCGGGGCCGGGCGTGAGTGCATTGAGTAATATATCCCTGTCGAGGGGGCATATTACACTTGCGCCCCATGTGGCATACGGTGTAGTGGCCGCAATTGGCGCTCTAACTTCGCTAGATACACTAACGTATGCCTAATTGGCATTGACCCCTCTACTCTTGCAAGCCATCGCCCAGCTCGCCACCTTGCGACCTCCTCTCCGCCTTTTTCTCCCTCTTTGCCTCGGGCCCTTTGTACATGACTTCTCGACAACTGTTGATCCCGCGGATCGCAACTGCTAGTACCTCGTTTAGCCCACTATCATGCTAGGCATGGCACGGTATGAGGTTTACCAACGCCCACTTCGTGGATGTAGAGGTAGGTGTCGACGGGCTTGCGAGCGCACCCCCCTCCGGGCCGCCGCCGCTGCGCCGGCGGCGGGCGCAAATGATACTGGTACAAGTACCCTAGGAGCCACTTTGGCGATAGATTTTTCAATAACGGATGGCCCTCCGGCATCTGACAATGAGAATTATGAACATTCTTGATTGCAAGATACCTTGGAGGCTCATCAACTCCTATTGGGCAAGATCGTCTTCCTACGTCGGACTTCGGAGGCGCACATTCGGCTTTTCTTATGTTGTTCACGTGTGTTGTACGCCGCTACTAGTTCTTGCTCCGTACCCTCCCCCTTGATATCTGCCGACCGTGCCTTGCTATTGTAGATGGGGCCGTTTGAACAACTGTTTTTCGAATCTTGGGCGTTTTACATGACGTACAAGCGCTTGATAAAAAAAACTGCGCTAAGCGCGAGCTTTCCACGCGTGCGGAGTTTGGGAGGCTTAGCGTACCGTCCCTCGAGCTCGATGTTGAACCTGCTCACTATGCTGCATTCAATGCGACCCTCACCAACTTGATTACTGATTACGAGTCCGAGTCGGTGGGTGCTATGTACGGTCTCAAACGTTAGGAACTATTGCATGTTAATACTTATGCTTCACCTTAGGCGGTCCAACTGCGCAATTCGCATGGCACGATCGCCAATATGGACGGGTTTTCGGACTCATCTCTCGCGGTGTTGACTAACACACTAAATCAAGACCTTTCCGAACATGTTGGCCCCGGTGCCGATGAGTTGGTGGTATCTTTGTCGACAATGCGGCAGCGTCCGCTACCCGCTTGACTTGCTTACAACTTCCGACCATCGATGCTCTTACCCGCCCGGGAGATTCTTGAGGCCACATTCACCGGGGCATTTTGCGCATTCTTCGTGCCCGGCATACCTTGACCTCTTGGAATTTTGTAGACCTTCCCCATCGGATTATATGCGGCTAATTTCGGGTATGGGTCGCGTTGCTTTGGCTCTTTTTTTCGCTTCGCATTAGTCTAGTTTCAAGGTGCCGTTCGATTGCTAAACGATGACAACGCACCGTATGTTGGGCCTTTCCGTGGAGCGCGCCTCTCATGTTCGGAAGTGTCCACGGTGCAATGAGGTTTCTTCAGAGTCTCGAGGGCTTGGATCTTTATCGACGGTACCGGGGGCCACTTTGTCGGGTGAGCGCTCGACTACTGGTATACTTATGGACCACATCCCCATGTGCCCGTGCTCTTGGTTTGTCATTCGGCTAAACGACCGGCTTTGTCCATGTGCTTGAAAAGTTTGTATTTGAAGCAAGCCTAATTATTAATGGCGGACTCGCGCTTGGAGGTCCGACGTATTCGGTCGGGAGCTTCTCGAGATCGACCTTGAAATGTGATGTGGTTAGACTTGGACTTTACGGCTCCAAACCGTCATTTTGTTGTTGATGTGACGGTCACAAGTTCTCGCACGAACACCAATATTTCCCACATAGGCGCTCGCCTTCCACTCCCGGGCAGTCTTGCATTGGGAGCTGAGCATGGCAAACTTGATGCGGACCTCCGCACATCCGCTTTACTTGGCATGCCTTCGGTTTAGTCGGTCGATTAATACTATTCCTTCGCTTTGGAGGAGGAGGCCGGTTGGCGCCTATGGCGGCAAAGCCGGCTGATCGCGTGGCTATTTTGGCGGCAGTTCATCGCCTCCCTCGCATGGGTGATGCGGACTCTCTTTATTGCGTTTTGGGTGTTATGTCCGCATGCAACATTTTGTTCGTCGATCTACTTATTTTCAACCCTTTCGACGGTGTTTGGGGGATGTGTTGCGAGAATTCCTACAACATATGTCAACTGCTCTTCAGTGTACTTTGGGTTCCTTTCTTCGCGATGCTTTGCAGGAGGGCAGTGCCGATGCTGTGACATGCCTCCCTGCTCCTCGGGTTTAGGTCTGTGGGGTTTTTCCCTCCATTTTCCCTTCTCCTTGGTGGGTTCCACTGCTTTTTTGTAAGAAAAGGTTTTAGAATCCACTGAACAAAAATTGCAACCTATACCCGTATCTGCACAGATACTTGACTTACCAGTAGTTGCTACGGATATCATATACGGGTATCTGTATCTAGGTAGAGCAGCCCTACCTGCGGTTACGGGTACCCATAGTTATAGTTACGGGTACCCTGCCACATCATATCCTAAATAAGCACTACCCGTAACTGTATGCCCACCGCCAGTCGACCGGGCGTCGGCGCGCGCGACGTCGGCCGCCGTCATCCATTGTTGATGCCTTCTCATTTCCGGGTAAAGGCAACTCAGCAAAGGCCCACAGCTGCCTCTATCACCACACTGCCCTGCCTGTGTGCCGTGTTTCGCACGATTACCCTTCCCCTGAGGTAATTTACAGTCGCGTCGTATCTGGGGGACGAGTCGGCCCGGGATGGTGAAGCGCGGCGCCAGTAAGCGCGAGCGGAAGCAGCGCGACGCGAACAGCTGCCGACAAAAGGCGCGAAAAGGGTTGAAAGGCACAGCAGCAGCAGCAGCAGGGCCAACCGCTGCAGCACCCACAGAAGCCGTTGACACCTCGTCCTTGGCGCTTCGCACATTGGAGGCACCGGCCGTGCTGCTGGATGAGACCTTATTTCCGGGGATGTCGGCAGGGTAAGGCGCCGTCCGCGCCTCTGCACTCTCCTTTGCCTTCTTCTTCTCCTGCTGAAAGTCGCAGCAGCG
>JAPMLY010003477.1:0-21279 GCA_026401115.1 Tetraselmis chui | reverse complement strand
AAATGACTCCAGCCTGTAAAATGCACCGTAGCAGATTGTTACGCCAAATGCATTAAGGACTTAAAGCGTGCACACTTCCTCCCCGTCATCCCTCTGCATGACCACGCTGAGCACTACAAACACCACTTCCAGAGAATGTGCATTTGAAGGTAATATGATAGATCTAAATCCTGCTGCAATGCATCTCATACTGCGGCCCAGCTCAACATGTAGTAGCAGTAGCACTAACCTGGGAGCAGCTTGTCATAATCTGCGACGCAAAGAAAGAGAGACAGGTGGTTGCAGACATCGCAGCCTTGGGGATACACCAGAATGTACCTGAAGGAAAGAATTTAGGGATTTCAGACCAAGACAAAAATATGATTATTCAACAACAGAGCTCACTTTTCTGAGTTCCAAAACACAAGTTAACACCAAGGCGTGCTTGCAGACTCACCACTTATAGCTCCCAACCTCAAACACATTACTGCGCAGCTCCCTCTTGCTGATATCACTGAAATTCTCAATCTTCCAGGTGAATTTGCCATAGAGATCTGCCGGTTTGGCCGCCACTGCACCGGGTTGCACAAACAACTCGTCTTAGGATAAGAGGACCTGTGTGACTGCGAACTCAACCCGACTGTGTCAACGCTAGCGTAGCATAATTTTGGAGACAATTACGGCCAGCAAACGGCTTGGCGTACAAAGGTGGCAGGACAGCGCGCTGACTCCGTCAGAAAATAACCATCAGCAGCTACCAACCCTCGCTCGCGACTGGAGCGCTAAGTAGGACGGGAAAACTAAAATAAGTTTGGTATTGAAATTTGGTGTGTTCGAACCCATCCCCATGGACGATTTCTTCCGAGTTGTTGCGTTTCGGTGGCTGTAGAAAGGGGAAGTTCTTTTTTTGACCAACGCCAGATTTCAGTAAAGCGGTCCGGAGGGCGGCGGGGGAAAGTGCGGCAGCCAAAGCCAGCGGACCCTAATTCCGGGAACAACTTCCAGAAAATTAATTCCAACGGAGACTGAAAAAAGGTTCAGGATCCATGGTAGGGTATGGTTAGAATTAGAGGGCGATAGGCAGGGTGAAAAACGTGTGGTAGCCGCCGCCAGTGTGTGGGTGGCGGGCGTCCGCAGCGCGCCCGACACAGTCACACGCCAGGCAAGTACAGAGGGAGCCGGCAGAGGGTCACGCACGGGAGCCATCGTCGTCCTCTTCAAGGTAGGTACTGGAGCTGCTTGGAAAATCAATGGCACTCTGCCGGCTACGCCATTCCGCTGCTTCGGGTGTGTCCGGGGTGACGGACAAAACGCCGTCCGCGACAGGCGGCCCTTTGTCTTTGCCAGTGCCCGGGCCGCCAGCGTTCAGCGCCTCGCGCAGCCTTGCGTTTGACATCCTACCAACGAACGGCTGAAGTGCTGCACCCACCAATCAAAATCAATGTGAAAGCCTCGACGTTCCGCGCGATACTGCACTGCACTGCACAGCTGGTTACCAGCTCCTGCCTAGGTTGCTGTGCTCGTGTCTCACCTGCAATCTCAGGGACGGACTGGACGGGGCCGGCCGGCGGGCGGGCTTGCTGTTGTTCCTGTGTTTTTAGAGGCGGCAAGCAAATCAAGCATGGGGTGATATAATTAATCTTTATCCATAACATATCTGACGCAATTCTTATAATAATTTATATTCAGTATCAAGTACAGAAAATATTCTTACAAGAAAAGGCAGTGGAAAACACCAAGCATAAGGGGGAAAGGAGGAAAACCCCACAGGCCTAAGCCCGAGGAGCATGAAGGCATGCCACAGCATCAGCATTGCCCTCATGCAAAGCGTCGCGAAGATTGAAGCCCAGAGTACCATGAAGGGTAATATAAAGACTTCGCATGAATTCTCTCCGCACATCCCCTCAAAAACGTCTAGAGAAAACATAAGTAGATCGACGAACGAAATTTTGCATGCGGACATAATTGCGAGAACGCAATGAACGACAGTCTACAACACCAATACCAGGAAGCGACGAACCGCCACCAAAATAGCCAAGGGATCAACCAACTCATCCGCCATAGGCGCCAACCGGCCCCCATCCTCCACAGCGAAGGGATAGTAGTCATGGACCGGTTGAACCGAAGGCGTGCCAATCAAAGCGGAAGCACGGAGGTCCGCATCGAGTTTGCCCTGCTGAGCTCCCAATGCAAGACTGCCCGGGAGTTGGAGACGAGCACTTACATGAGGAACATTACATGTGTGCGTGCGAGCACTTGTGATCGTCACATCAACAATAAGGTGACGGTAGGTGTGGAGCCATGAACCAAACCACATCCCCATGTCAATCTTGAGAAACTCCCAACCGAGTACGGCGGACCTCCAACCGCAAGTCCCGCCCCTTGGTATCCCCCGCTTCAAGCATGGACTCTTCAAGCACGTGGACAATCCGTACATGGAGTTTAATGACGTTGTTGAACATCGTTGTTTGATACGGTAATCAAGTTGCTACTCAGCAATATTGATATCCAATACGAGTATTAGGACAGTGATAGGACAGCTGTGACTCAGCATATCTAGATGATAAGGCATTCAGCAATGCAATAGATATGGGTGCTGATAGTGGCAGGTTGCTGAGCGTTAGATATGATCTAAGGGCTCGGAATAGTGGTTGGCGTGTGCCCACCATGTGGTGGGCGCGTGTCATGATTGGGACGCGGACGGTGTCATGTGATAGACAAGGATGAGACACTGCTGAGAGTGAAAGACCTTCAGCGTCTTGTAGAGTGTGTAATCATTCTGTTTTCACCCATCAACTTTTTCAGGTTATGGGCCCTCCTTTTGCTCTCTGTTGGAGTCGACATGCTTGACTGGAACCGTTACCTTGAGCTTCTTTTCGGCGCGAGTCTTGGGCTTTTGTTGTGCTACACGATCTTCAGGTGTGGCTGGGTCGCAAAAGCGGTTGACTCTCTTTGTTGGGTGGTTGCCTTCGAATTCGGGCTGTTAGCGACTTTCATGTGTTGCTTGGAGCCTAGAAACCACCGACCGTTTCACTCGCTTGAACAACGCTTGTTCAGTCGCCTGTGCTTTGGATTTTCAGCCTGCGCCTCCGTTTTCATATTATTGCATCCAATATCTCGGTATTTGGCGTCTTTCCTCGCGTCGCTGGGCTGTTTGAGTGGGAGTTGGTGAGACATCTTGCAATAGTGTACTATCACATGTGTACGACGTCGTTCGACTTGCCTTCCAAGGCCATAGTCCGCCTGCCTACGTTGTTCTGAGTCGGGAAGTACAGCTCGTTGGGATTTTCTCGCAGTCCTCGTCCATTTTTGCTCCCCTGGGTTTTTTGGCACTGTCCACAGCGGAGGCAGAGTACATGGCGCTGACCAGCGCTACTCAAGAGGCGATGTTTGTGAGGCAATTGATGCATGAGCTTCACCAGGACTCCGGCTCCGCTGTCACTATCCATGAAGACAACCAGAGCTGCATTGCACTCAAGAACAGCATGACAACTGGCCGGAGCAAGCACATGGACGTGAGGTATCACTTCGATCGGGAGAAGGTGGAGAGCGGCGATATCGAGGTCAAGTATTGTGCAACAGAGGACATTCTTGCCGATGCGCTCACCAAACCTTTGGTGAGTGAAAGGCACAAGAAGTTGTGCACTGCGATCATGGGTTTGCACGAGTAGCAAGGGGGAGTGTTGAACATCGTTGTTTGATACGGTAATCAAGTTGCTACTTAGCAATATTGATATCCAATACGAGTGTTAGGACAGTGATAGGACAGCTGTGACTCAGCATATCTAGATGATAAGGCATTCAGCAATGCAATAGATATGGGTGCTGATAGTGGCAGGTTGCTGAGCGTTAGATATGATCTAAGGGCTCAGAATAGTGGTTGGCGTGTGCCCACCATGTGGTGGGCGCGTGTCATGATTGGGACGCGGACGGTGTCATGTGATAGACAAGGATGAGACACTGCTGAAGGTGAAAGACCTTCAGCGTCTTGTAGAGTGTGTAATCATTCTGTTTTCACCCATCAACTTTGTCAGACGTACCAAGAGCATGAGCACTGGGGATGGGCACCGGCGGGCGCCTCATGGATGCATTAATTAAATAGGAAACTAATTCATGGACGCATCGATTAAACGTGGAACTAATTCGCGGGCGTATATAAGACGTTCATTCACGGAAGCATTGATTAAATAGGGAACTTATTCATGCACGCATTAATGCGCCTCACATGGCGCATGCGTCATGCTCCCATGAATATATCGATGTTTGATGCGGAGGCTTATTTTTAATAACGGCGTGACACAACTTTGCAATATCTCTAACCGCTAATGAGTACGGGTGATGTCATATATGTTTGCAAGTTTGCAATCCTCTAGATATAACTCAATATGACTATTTACCGAGGGCATGTTTTGCCAAAAAGAAACGCCATAGGCATGTGCAGCCGGAATACGGTTGCGCGATTGGAAAGGAACACCGGTTGGAGCGCGCGCTCGCCCGCCGAGGTAGGCATGGCGAGGATGCCGGTGGACCATGTGGCGTAGTTTGTTCAAGGTCTTGTAAGTATGGTGGAAAGAATTGAGACGCACGCGCGTGGCCGGGGGCGTGACTGCGCAACGGCACACCGTCCCGGGTAGCGAATTGAGTCGCTGCAACACGTTGGAGCGATGTAGCCGCGGGAGGTGCGCGCCTCGAGCCGTGGACCGGTAGTGAGCAAGTGAAAAAGGCGGGAGGTGATGAGTGGACGGCGCGTGTAGAGTGCTCCACTTCTGCGGTCGGTGAGGCTTGGAGCCGGGCGGCTGCCCGGGTCATACTCAAGGAAATACCCGGACATTGTACCGCATGTGTCTATTAAACCATGCAAACACAGTTAGTGTGGAAGATAACTTACGCAAACGTAGTTACAGTCATAGTCCCGCAAACGGAACAGTTACGGCGACAACCAGCCTACAGGTGTGGTGTCGGGACAACAGAAGTGAGAGAGTTGTAGCCTAGCGACAGCTCTGTACCGAGTCAAACAACTTATCGGTATGTCCGATCTAGACATGTACTAATCATATCTAGAGTAGCTTACAGTAGCTATTTGCAACTAATACGTATACGGTATTACTTACAACACTCCCCCTGAAGGTAGCTACGGGATGAAGCGTTGCATTGGGTCTTGTCCTCCAAGGATCGCACTTCGGTGTCTTGCTAGTGCAGGTCCTGGGAGGGGTTTGGTGAGCATGTCAGCTACCATCTGGTCAGTGGGGAGGTACCTCAACTTGATGGTTCCCTGCTCCACGTGGTCTATGAGGAAGTGCCACTTTAGACCGATGTGCTTAGTCTTCTCGCTGACAAAGGCATTCTGGGAGTATGCAATGGCGCTTTGGTTGTCCTCCGAGATGGTGGTGGTTTCGGTGATGGGGGAGTTGAAGATTTCCCCCAAGAGTTGTCGGAGGTGGAGTCCCTCCTTGGTGGCGTCAGCCGCAGAGTAGTACTCGGCTTCACACGTGGATTGAGCCACACAAGTCTGCTGTTTGGACTTGTAACTGATTGGGCCGCGTCCGAGGGTGAAGAGATAGCCGGAGCGAGACTTGCGGGTGCTGCTGTCGTTGGCCCAATCAGCGTCGGCAAAGCCTGTGAGTTGGAGCCACACAAGTCTGTTGTTTGGACTTGGCGCCCGCCGGCGGCGCAGCGGCGGCGGCCCCGGAGAGGGGTGCGCTCGCAGGCCCGTCGGCACCTACCTCTACCTCCACGCGGTGGGCGCTGGTAACCCCATAGCCGTGCCAGGCCTGGCACGGTAGGGGGCTGAACGAGGTACCGGCAGCTGCGATCCGCGGGATCAGCAGCTGTCGGGAAGCCATGTACGGAGGGTTTTGGAAAAACATAATATCCGTACACCGGCACAGGGATCTCCCGCTCGGCTTGTCCGATATGTCTTTTTCGCGACTAAATACTCGCATATACTCTCCCGACGATGGGGCGGGGGCGGCGTTTGCGAAATATTTTCTGGCGAAAAGGGGTACAGACGGATCAGCGGAGGGGCGAGGGTGTTGGAGCTGGCGGCGGACAGCTGGGAAGCAGCGCTAGGGACATCGCTCGCTAGCAATCGCTAGCCCTGCGAGAGCCTTAGGTCTCCCCCGGGGGCGAGGCCTGATGCTACGCAGGACGGAGGCTGGTCGCAGCCGGAGGAGCGGCACGGTCTGGCGGCGGCGGTCCTTAGGATCGCCCGCCGCCGGAAAAGTCCGGTACGGGGGGTTTTTGGAAAAATTCCCGTACCCACCATCTTTTGAGGACCGGCGACTCGATCCTTGTGTTCTTCCAACCCCTTCCCTAGTCGGTACGCGGTTATCGATAGGCTGCCTCATGCAGTGTGCCTAGGGTTATCGTAACGGCACACTGCTCGTAAAGGCGGCCCCCTAACAACGTAAACCACCGGGGGAGGGTACGGACGGCCACAGCGCGATCAGATAGGTGTTGGAAACAGACGGGAAAAGGACAGGGGACATGAGAAAATCTGGCTCGGGGGCAGGAGAGCCAGCCGGACACCGTCTGCAGCCTAGTTATTTTCTCCTCTCAGCCTCCGAAGGAGGAGAGAAGACTCGGCTAGGTGGCGAGCTGCGTCGGGAGGAGCGGCTAATACCTCGGGCGGGGTGGAGCACGGATCGGGGCGGGACCGACGACGACCTATGCGAGGGGGGTTTTTCACCTGCCTTTCCCCCCAAGCTCCGGCACGACCGGAGTCGCACGGGAGCCGAGGTCAGGCAGGTTCGCCTCGACCAGCTCAAGTTGGACAGCCTTGCTAATCAGCGACCCCGCAGCGGCTGGAGCAGGCCGCGTAACGTGGAGATTAGCGACATTTTATTTTTCATACTGTATCCAAAAAAATACGTATAGATCAGAAAATTATAAATACTTGGATACGGGAATGTTTTAGACGGTATCGTTACTGCCATTGGAGAGGTTGGGATTAGTGGTTCACGGTCTACCTCACGCTTAGAAGTCCAACTACAAGTTGAGCATAGCAAAAGGGGGGGCCCAGAGACAGCAGCCGGTTCTTACTGGTATTGTTGTAAACAATTTCAATTTCAATTTCAATTTGTTTGGACTTGTAACTGACTGGCCCGCGTCCGAGGGTGAAGAGATAGCCGGAGCGAGACTTGCGGGTGCTGCTGTCGTTGGCCCAGTCAGCGTCGGCAAAGCATGGGAGTTAGAGGATGTGGTCCAGGCCCCCCCCCAACGTCAGGCGCATGTCGATGGTGCCATGTAGGTAGCGGAGGACCTTTTTCAGAGCCTGCAAGTGAACCTCGGTGGGTGAGGCTTGGGCAGAGCCGAGGATGCTCAACGCCGTGGAGACATCGGGGCGGGTGCAGACGGCTGCGTACTGGAGGCTGCCCAGGAGGCTGGGGTAGACGTCCTTGGCCACCCCTGTGAGAGAGGGCGAATTCAAGTGTGCGAGGCCGGCGAGAAAGCCCGGGTCCATCGGAAGTGACGACGGCTTAGAGTCGGACATGCCGTACTTGGCGAGTATGTCGCGCATGTACTTGGACTGGTCCAGCGAGATTGTGCGCGTGGAGCGATCGCGGGTAATGTGCATGCCGAGGAGTTGGGAGAGGTCGCCTAGGTCCTTGATCTTGAACCGTGCTCCGAGTTGTGCTTTGAACGATGCGAGCCAAGTGGCATCATTGCAGGCCGCGGGAATGTCATCGACGTACATGGCGATCATGGCGAAAATGTGGCCGGCGCGGAAGATGTAGATGCACGGGTCGGAGATGCATTGTTGCCATCCATGGTCGACGAGCCATGCACGAAGTAGCATGTTGAACTCGCGGGGGGACTGCTTAAGGCCGTAGAGGCAGCGCTTGAGGTGACAAACCTTGGACGTTCCATCGGTGAAGCCGAGGGGCTGGCGGATGTACACATCCTCCCGGATGGGGGCGTAGAGAAACGCTGTGTCGATGTCAAGCTGGCAAAGTTCAAGGTCGCGGGCGGCTGCGATGGTGAGGAAGAGACGCAGGCTGGCCATGCGGATGACCGGGGAGAAGATCTCCGTGTAGTCCAGTCCAGCGCGTTGGCTGCACCCCTTGGCGACGAACCGCGCTTTGAAGCGGGAGACGTCGCCGGCTGTATCCGACTTGACTTTGAAGATCCACGTGTTGTTAACGACCATGCGGCTTGGGGGGAGGTCCACAAGGTCCCACGTGCCGTTGCTGATGAGGGAGGAGTACTCCTGCTGCATAGCGGCTTGCCATTGGGGGGCTTGGGCGCTGTCCAACGCAGCCCGGTAGGATTTTGGTTCCACACACTCTCGGGCGGAGAGGAGGACGACGGCGGTATGGGACGTGCCGGCAGGTGTGTGTGGAGGACCCGTGACAAGGTCGGGGACGTGAGGGTTCTCAAATATGTCCTCTTGAGCTTTGCCTTGTTCAGGATCACAACACGCCGTGACGAGGGTCGGTGGGTAGTCGGACAAGTGGGCAACCATATCGCCGTAGCGAATGGGGTGGGAGCGGAGCCGAGCATGGCGAGGGGCTGCCGGGGGGGGTAGGGGTGTGGGTAATGTGAGGTCAATGGGGTGGGATAGGGGTGAGTTTGCGGGTACGTCGTCCGAAGAGTCGGTGATGGCCGAGTCGACGGAGGGTTGTGTGTCGAAGCCTGGGGTGTCTTCCTGAAAGACAACATGTACGGAAGTGGTGATGCGACGCGTTTCCGGATTGTAGACACGATACCCGGGTGCGTCAGGGGGATAGCCCACCAAGACGCCGCGAAATACTTTTTCACTGAGTTTCCGACGTTGTTTGTCGGGGACCTGGGCGAAAACGGCGCAGCCGAAGACGCGGAACTTGGAGGCGTCGGGCATCGACGACGTTAGGAGTGTGAGGGGGACGCCCCCATTAGGTCCGACCGAGCGACTGTACGTGCGGTTGCGAAGGTACACAACAGTGCTGACAGCGCACGACCACATGGAGTTGGGAACGGCCATGTTGTGGAGCATCGCCGATGCATTGTCCCGGATAGTGCGCCAAGGACGTTCGGCCTTGCCGAGCATGTGGTGGGCGTATGGGGCAGAGAACTGTACCCCGACGCCGAGGTGTGCGCACATCCGGCGAGTGACAACAGCTTCAAACACAGAGTCGGAGTCAAACTTGAGGACCGGTGCGAACGCGCCCGTCTGGGAGTGATGGCGGGCATGCAAGTGCTTGATGTCCAAGAGGATGGTTTCCAAGTCCGAACATGCGTCGTCTTTAGACTTAAGGAACCGCACCCACATGTAGTTGGTGTGGTGGTCGATGACGAGCAAGCAGTAGCGGAGGCCATGTGGTGAGGGGACATTGACCGGGCCCCATAGGTCAGCGGACGGGTTGAGGAGGGGGTGGGATGGCTTCGCGCAAGCGGCTGTGTTGCGTGGTGCAGCTGTGGCTTTGTGAAGTAAGCAAGAGTCGCAAGAAACTTTGGTTACAGTGCTAGCTAACACAGGGCTAGTCGAGACACCGTGATTATGTTGGGCCTGAAGGCTGTGCATGTTGAGGTGGCCAAACCGACGGTGCCACAAGACGGGATCACATTGGGCAGTAAGGGCAACTTGAGGTGAGGCGTCAAGTTCCGCTGATGGGTTGGAAGGGAGGTCCGGCTGGTGGGGAAGGAGGTAGAGACCGTTTCCGGACGGTTCTAGCACACCCATGCATGTGGGCACCAAAAGCAAACCAGTGTCAGAGTTGGAGGGAAAGATGAATTCACATCCGCTGTGAGTTTGCATCCAGCTGACACTAAGTAGTCTGCCGATACGCTGCGGAGCGAGATGATAGGTCAGGGGTGTAGAGTGCATACACAGTGCGGTGAATGAGCTGGCCAGAGGCAAGTTTGACAGAAATCCGCACTTAGCCACTGCCATGAACGTCAACGCCGACACCGCCCACGTGAGAGGGAGCGGAGGGGGGCGTGAATTTCACGAAGTCATCTCGGAACGCAGTGAGGTTAATCGAGCAGGCGGAATCAACGACCCAAAACTGTGACAGGTTACGACCCGGGGCGAGGGAAGAGGAGAATGCCACAGAGCTGAATGGGACACTCACCTCGTCGTCATCGTAGTCATCAGCGCAGTCCTCGAGGGTGGGAAGGCAGTCGGTGTCATCGGCGGGGACGTCGTCGGCAGGGACGTCGCTCAGCAGTGCAACGTGAGCCGAGGGGGTGCCGCCGGCGGCGCCGTACTTCTTGACTGTCATCTTACGCTTGGCGAGATTCCACTTAAGGATAGCGTCATCCGTGGCAGTGCAGGCGGACATGAGATGGTTGAGGCTGCCACAAACGCCACACTTGTTGGGTCGATGGCCGCGACGGTTACGGTGTGGTGGGCCTCGACCGATGTGCGAGCCGCGGCCCGCAGCGACGAACGCGGAGATGGGAGGGGGTGATATGGCCGGAGCGGGTGTGTCCGGGGCAGGGTCGTCGTCCATGTTGTGTGCGAGGTGGAGAATGATGGCCATCACTTCATCAGCCGACAGGATGTAGTCCGTGTCAAAGGCGTTGATGACGCATTGCTTCGCCTGACCGTGTGGGCCGCTACTGGAAATACCGCGCAGCATGAGGAGACCGAGGTGGTGGGGGTGGATGGCAACGGAGCCATCAACCAATTGGCATGTGTCGTTGTAGTCGTCAAAGGTATGGCGCATGTAGTGGACATAGTCACTAAGTGACTGGCCAGGGCGTTGTTTGACCGTCATGTTGTCCAGGAGGCACAAGGAGCGAGCAAAAGACCGACAGTCGAGGCGTTCACACTGGATGTCCCACGCGGCAGCGGCGCAGTCAGGGCGGGCTGGAGAAACGCATTTCATCGCTTGGTCAGCGCGCTGATTCGCGCTGGCTGCATGGAGAAGCAGCGTGTACGCGTAGTGCTGTGCTGGTTCGTCGAGCCAAACGCCGAGTCGCGTATGGCCAGCTGTGGAATGAGGTATGCGGCCTTGATGGAGAGAGGAAATTAAGGAAGGTCCTTTTCCATTGCTTAAAGTCCGTGGTCGGGCCCAGGACGGGGACCGACATCTTCATGGACCGGTTGAGGGGGACGAGGTGGCATCCGCCGCAGAGTAGTACTCGGCTTCACACGTGGATTGGGCCACACAGGTTTGTTGTTTGGACTTGTAACTGATGGGCCCGCGTCCAAGTGTGAATAGGTAGCCCGAACGGGACTTGCGGGTGCTGCTGTCGTTTGCCCAGTCAGCGTCGGCAAAGCCTGTGAGTTGGAGACTGTGGTCCGTGCCCCCCCCCAACGTCAGGCGCATGTCGATGGTGCCATGGAGGTATCGAAGGACCTTCTTCATGGCCTGCAGGTGGGCTTCCGTGGGGGAAGCTTGGGCTGAGCCGAGGATGCTCAACGCCGTGGAGACATCGGGGCGCGTGCAGACGGCCGCGTACTGGAGACTGCCCAAGAGGCTTGGGTAAACATCCTTGGCCACGCCGGTGAGATGGGGCGAGGACATGTGCGCGAGGCCGGCGAGGAAGCCAGGGTCCATGGGAAGGGACGACGGTCTAGCGTCGGTCATGTTGTACTTGGCGAGGATGTCGCGCAAGTACTTGGATTGGTCCAAGGAGACGGTGCGTGCCGAGCGGTCACGGGTGATGTGCATGCCGAGTAATTGGGAGAGGTCGCCGAGGTCCTTGATCTTGAACCGTTCTCCGAGCTTGGCCTTGAACGATGCAAGCCATGCGGTATCATTGCAGGCTGCAGGAATGTCATCGACGTACAACGCGATCATGGCGAAGACGTGGCCGGTGCGGAAGATGTAGATGCAAGGGTCAGAAACGCACTGTTGCCACCCATTGTCGACGAGCCAGGCACGGAGGAGCATGTTGAACTCGCGGGGGGACTGCTTCAGGCCGTAAAGGCAGCGCCTGAGGTGACACACTTTGGACGTGCCATCGCTGAAGCCGAGGGGCTGGCGGATGTACACGTCTTCCTTAATGGGTGCGTAGAGAAACGCAGTGTCGATGTCAAGTTGGCAAAGCTCAAGGTCACGGGCGGCTGCGATGGTCAGGAAGAGACGCAGGCTGGCCATGCGGATGACAGGAGAGAATGTCTCAGTGTAATCTAGTCCAGCGCGTTGGCTGCACCCTTTGGCGACGAACCGCGCTTTGAAGCGGGAGACGTCACCGGCGGTGTCAGACTTAACTTTGTAGATCCACATGCTGTTAACTACCATGCGACCCGGGGGAAGGTCAACGAGTTCCCAAGTGCCGTTGTCCATGAGGGAGGAGTACTCCTGCTGCATAGCGGCTTGCCACTGGGGGGCCTGGGCGCTGTCCAAGGCAGCTCGGTACGATTTCGGCTCCACACACTCCCGGGCGGACAGGAGGGCGACGGCAGTAGGCGATGTGCCGGCAGGTGTGTGAGGGGGACCAGTGATAAGGTTGGGAACGTGAGGGTGTTCGAAGATGTCCTCTTTGGCTTTGCCCTGTTCAGGGTCACAACACGCCGTCACGAGGGTCGGGGGGAAGTCGGACACGTGGGCAACCATTTCGCCGTAGCGTAGGGGATGAGAACGGAGCCGAGCTTGGCGAGGGGCGGCATGAGGGGGCATGGGGTCTGGCAATGGTATGTCGATGGGGTGGGATTGGAGTGAGGTGGCCGGTGCGTCATCCGAAGGGTTGGTGATGGTGGAGTCGACGGAGAGTTGTGCGCCGAAGCCCGGGGTGTCTTCCTGAAAGACAACATGGACGGAAGTGGTGATTCGGCGGGTTTCCGGGTTGTAAACGCGGTACCCGGGTGCGTCATTGGGGTAGCCGACCATGACGCCACGAAACGCCTTTTCACTGAGTTTTCGACGCAGTTTGTCAGGCACCTTGGCGAAGACGGTGCACCCGAAGACGCGAAACTTGGAGGCGTCAGGCACAGACGACGTGAGGAGGGTGAGTGGGATGCCACCAGTGGGGCCGACTGAGCGACTGTACGTGCGGTTGCGGAGGTACACAACAGTGCTGACAGCGCATGACCACATGGAGTTGGGAACGGCCATACTGTGGAGCATCGCTGACGCATTGTCCCGGATAGTGCGCCAAGGACGTTCGGCTTTGCCGAGCATGTGGTGGGCGTATGGGGCAGAGAACTGGACCCCAACGCCGAGCTGTGCGCACATCTGGCGGGTTGTTGCAGCCTCAAAGACAGAGTCCGAGTCAAATTTTATGATTGGTGCAAACGCGCCCGATTGGGAGTGGTAACGTGCATGCATGTGCTTGATGTCGAGGAGGATGTTTTCCAACTCCGAGCACGCATCGTCTTTGGACTTGAGGAACCGCACCCACATGTAATGGGTGTGGTGGTCAATGACGAGCAAGCAGTAGCGGAGGCCATGTGGGGAGGGGACGTTGACCGGTCCCCATAGGTCAGAGGAGAGGTTGAGGAGGGGACGAGAAGGTTTCGCGCATGCAGCGGTGTTGCGCGGTGCAGCTGTGGCCTTGTGTAACAAGCATGAGTCGCAAGAGACATTGGTTACAGAGCTGGTTAACGCAGGGCTAGTCGGGACACCGTGCGTGTGCTGGGCCCGCAGGCTTTGCATGTTTAGGTGTCCAAACCGACGGTGCCACAGTATAGGGTCGCACTGGGCAGCAAGGGCAACACTAGGGGAGGGAGAATTCACTGTCATCGTGGAGGTACTGGGGGGGGGCTCTGGCTGGTGGGGGAGGAGGTAGAGGCCGTTTCCGGAGGGCTCTAGCACACCCATTCCTGTGGGCACCACAAGCAAACCAGTGTCAGAGTTAGAGGGGAAGATGAATTCACAACCGCTGTGGGTCTGCATCCAGCTGACACTAAGTAACCGGCCGATGCGCTGAGCAGAGCGAGAGGACAAGTCAGGGGTGTACAACGCATGGACAGTGCGGTGAATAAGTACGCCTGTGTCAAGGCGGACTGAAATTCGGACGGAGCCACTGCCTTTGACGTCAACACCAACCCCGCCAACGCGCGAGGGAGCGGAGGGGGGTGTGAATCGTACGAAGTCGCCTTTAAACGCGGTGAGGTTGATCGAGCAGGCGGAATCGACTACCCAGTACTGTGAGAGGTTACGACCGGGGGTGAGGGAGGAGGAGAAGGCTACGGAGCTGAAAGGCACACTCACCTCGGTGTCATCGTAATCATCCGTGCACTCCTCGAGGGTAGGCAAACTGTCAAAGTCATCGGCGGGGACGTCGCTCAGCACAGCGGCGTGCGCAGAGTGAGAGCCACCAGCAGGGGTGCCGTACTTCTGAATGATCATTTTGCGCTTCGCGAGTGTCCACCGCAAGAGGGCGTCATCCGGGGCATTGCAAGAGGACAAGATGTGGTCCGGGCTGCCGCAAGCGGAACACTTGGTGGGCAGGACGCGACCACCGCGAGGGACACGTGGAGGGTGGCCTCGACCGCTGTGTGATCCGCGGCCAGCAGCGACAAACGCGGAGATGGGAGGCGGTGAGGTGTGGGGAGCTGTTGCGGCCGGGGCGTCGTCCTCGTCCATATTGTGCGCCAGGTGGAGGATGCTGGCCATCACGTCATCAGCGGACAGCAGGTAGTCTGTGTCGAACGCGTTGATGACGCACTGTTTGGCCTGACCGTGTGGGCCGTTGCTGGAAATACCGCGCAGCATGAGGAGACCGAGGTTGTGGGGGTGAATGGCAGCGGAACCATCAACCATCTGACATGTCTCGTTGTAGTCGTCGAACGTCTGTCTCATGTAGTGGACATAATCACTGAGTGACTGTCCGGGGCGTTGTCTGACCATCAAGTTGTCCAGCAGCGACAATGAGCGAGCAAAGGACCGACTGTCGAGACGTTCACACAGAAGGTCCCACGCTGCCGCTGCGCAGTCAGGACGTGCTGGGGAGACGCACTTCATCGCTTGGTCGGCGCGTGGGTTCGCGCTAGCTGCATGAAGGAGCAGGGTGTAGGCGTAGTGTTGCGCCGGTTCGTCTAACATGACGCCCGAGTCGCGGATGGCCAGCTGTGGGATGAGGTAAGTGGCCTTGATGGAGAGGAAATTAAGGAAGTTCCTCTTCCACTGCTTGAAGTCCGTGGTGGGCCCCATGGTAGGGACCGACATCTTCATGGACCGGTTGAGGGCGTCCTTGTCGAAACCGGTGGCCTCGTGGGCCGCGCGGCCGATGACCACCGGGTCAATGGTGGGGCGACGCCCGCCACGGGTGGTGTGCCCACCTCGCTGTGTAGGATGCGAATGCCAGCCAGGAAAGGGAGGCGGTGGTCCACCGGGGAAGGGAGAAGGTGGGCCGCCGGGGGAAGGAGAGTGGCGGGCCATTGAAAGCGGGGGGCCGTACGGGTGCGGGTGGCCACGGGAGGCGGGGACGCGGGGCGGCGGTGCCTCCGGGAAAAAAGGTCCGGGATCCGGGAGGGCATACCCTGCATGTGGGTACGGAGGGGGTGGTAGTAGGTGTTCCGCGGGCAGTCCGTGAGGCTGTGGGGCGGTGTGCGCATCGTGGCGGCGGAGTGCGACATGGGGGTCGCCAACCGACGCTACAGCGAAAGCAGCATCGTGGGCCGGCTGCGCGTCCAGCCGAGTGCCGGGAAAGGGAGATGCGTGTGTTGGGGGGTCGGAGGAAAGGAGGTTCAGAGAGTGGTTGTCGCGATGGGGGTCGAGCTGCGCGTCGTGACGACGCACAGCGAAAGAGGGGGTCCGCAGGGGCAGCTACAAGACCAGCAGCAGCAGCAGCAGCAGCAGCAGCAGCAGCAGACTGAGCGTCCAGGCGGGCGTTTATGAGCGCCATTTGCTGCAGGACGAGTGCGAGGGTAGCAGGGGTGGGACTGACAGAGCTCTGCGGAGAGCCGAGGTCATGGGAAGCAGGAGGCGAATCAGGTGGATTGTCGACAGAGCGAGTTTTTGGCGCCATTTCGACACAAGGCGAGAAAAAGAAAAGAGCTGAAAAAACAGGCAGCGGTAAAAACCGCTAGCCGGACGTGTGCATAACAGCGGTATGCAGAGAGACGGCCTGATGCCCGCCGACCCCTCGGCCTGATGCCCCGGGGTGTCTCAAAGCACCTTTTTTGTGTCCTCCACCCAGTGTGGGGCACAAGTCGGGGCCACGGCCAGTGCAGGTGGGACGATGCGGCGGCGGCTGAGTCGCTACGATAATATATTAATTAATACAGTAATCTAAGGCTGTCGTGCACTATGTATATGTATAGTCACCCGATAGTGCGCCCCCCCCCCCCCCCGGTCTCTAGCTTGGACCTGTATGCACCCTGTCCACACACGACGAGTGCGTCGGTGTGGGTGGCTGTCTGGCGTCCTCGAGCGGCTGACTTAGGTGGGATGGAGGGTGGGTTTGTTTGTTTTTTAAACGCTGATTATACTGGCGATACCGCCGACTACAGGATGAAAGTACTAGGTATCTATGTAAACTTGCCTTCTTCGGGAGAGGTGGCGATCGCATCTTGCCGAACCAGGTTGTCGCGCGTGAGTGACGTGAGGCGGGGGCCCATAACCTGTTAAACCGTGCA
Source organism: Tetraselmis chui (assembly GCA_026401115.1). Taxonomy (NCBI): domain Eukaryota; kingdom Viridiplantae; phylum Chlorophyta; class Chlorodendrophyceae; order Chlorodendrales; family Chlorodendraceae; genus Tetraselmis; species Tetraselmis chui. Next base: position 4,847 of record JAPMLY010003477.1, on the reverse strand, counting down.
CACACGATCAGTAAGGTAACTAACGCATACGTAAAAAACTATCCTACCGTCACTAAAGACAGTAAAAAGATCCAAAGTACTACCAAAGTACTACTGACGTTAAAAATATAGGGGATGGGTCGGTAGCTCGGATGAGCAACGCCGACCGTCTTCGCTCCGGGCTTGGCCTCCCTATGAGCGATAGACTGGTGACCACAGGGCCCGTCGGACGACGGGCACCGATCACCTCTCCCCACCCGAGCCTAGCTCACCCAGGTCAGTGGATCCGTAGGCACATCAGACGGTACACACTCCAAGGCGCAGCTTTCACAAATTTGAATTCGGTTCACATGCCGGAATCTGCGCCACCTACATCTCAAACATTCCGAGTACTCCGTCCAATACTACGACACTCGTGCGTATCAAAAAGATTACAAAAATCACTCTCCCACGGAGCCGGCGCACTCTCACGCGCCCCTCCGAGCGTCCGGACGTTCCCATCAGACGTCCGTGAAAAACAAACCCAGGTCCCATCAGACCTGGTCGTGTGCCGCCAACACACGCTGACCACCTCTAACCCTCTCTCTCTCCACTCCAAATCCACCACATACACACACATCGACACCCACCTTACGACCACTATGTCATCACCTTCCGCCCTCCCGGAATCATACAAACAAGTACTCCTCAAAGACCGCCCCACACCCCTCTTCGCGGACGACCACATCGGCCCCCGCAACCGCCTTGTGGGTCACCCACTTGCTCCTTTCCTCACAGCCCCACAGCTCGCACATGCCGACTACGGACGAGGCACACCCCTGGAACCCACGCCGGGCACAGGGCTTCAAACTCCCCTGGTCCTCTCCACCCCGACGACGGCCCCCGACCTTGGAAGGGCCGTTGACCTCTCTGCTCGCCTGATCGACTCCTACTTACTGACAGGCCAGTACTCCACCGCCCCCCTGACACTGCCAGCTTCTGGCTCCACGGTGTGTTCCTACCGAACACGCCGTCTTCCTCACTTATGCTCCTCTCCGCCTGCTCCCTCGCTCGACGCTGGCTTCTCGAAAAAGTTCACGCCCTAACCGATATTCCGGCCCGCGCGAAAAATATAATCGGTCGGGAACTCGCCCATCGTGCGAAATGGACAGCCTCAGTCACCCGCACCCCACACCCAGCCATGCCCCAGCAACACGATCTCACCCCTCTGCCAGTCGCACTCTCACATGGTCACCAGGAGGTCCGACTGGACATCCCCACCTCCTGCATCACAGTTGGCTTGCTTTATCAGCTCGCTTCACGCCAGCGTGAACTCCCGTCGGGAGGTCCAACGCCACCCTGCGCCGCCTCGGACCCCCAACTTTCCACCACCCTGAGACAGCAAGAAATTCAGATTATACGTGCTGTAGCCGTTCCCGCAATTTCGGGCCAACGCCTGAAAATTAGCTCCTCCATGTTCACTCATCTCTCCGGCCCAGACGTCGTTCCCCTGATACAGGCCCTCCTGTTAGATCGACTCGCCACGGAACTCGCCGACACCTGGAACGCCAGCGCCACCACCCCTGCCCCCCGAATGGAGGACCTCCCGGAACCAGCCCAACTCCTGCTCCAGATCGCGGACGCCCTACAACCTACACGGGAACCCGTCCAGGTCGTGAACGACCCCCTCTCCTTCTGGATGCATATCCTCCACCCACCCCATAATCCAGTTCTTTCACAATCAGGACCTGTACATTTTCATGCCACCCTTCAAAATGCTATTCACACCGTACCCCCCACCCCCCAAAACTACACAATTACCATCACACCCCCCCCTCTCACAGGCCATGTCCCAGGCACCTCCTGGACTGACACCTGCCTCACCACAGTCCTCATCCAGTCCCCCCACCCCCTCCCCTTCCCCCAACCCACGTCAAACGGTACTATCCCTTCTTCACACTGGCTCTCCACCCTCCTCCATCAAACAGCTTCAGAATACGCACAGTCACACACCCACTCCCACAACTCCACACCCTCCACCTTCGACATCTCACACCACACCTCCCTCAAAAAATTTCCTGACGGCTCATACTTCCGCTCCCACCCCTCCCCTTCCCCTCACATCGCCACCAGCATCCAAATCTCCCTCACCAAAATCATGTACTGCATCCTCATCTCAACCAACGGCACTGCCACCATTCCCCTCCCCCACACCTACATACACCGCGGCACCCCCACCAACACCACATGCTCCCTATACATCACACCCCACCACTACTCCACCTTCGGCAGGTCCCGCATCACAGACCCCATCTTCACCACCTCCCCCTCCCCCCCTCAGCTCACCCTCACAAAAAACAAATCCCTCCTTCGCAACCCCCCCTCTCTCCTTCTCGAATGGACAGGCCACTTGCAGGCGACCAACACCTACGAGGCATGGCAACAAGAACCTGCGGACGGCTCCCTGCTGGACACCCCTGACGATACCCCCCTCGACCTCGACTCTCTACCCGACATCCAACTGGCCCCTTCATACTCCCCCCCCCCCCTCGCACTCGCAACCAGCGCCCCTCCAAAAAACGTCGCTCCCCCTCCCCCGCCCCTCCTACGTACCCCCACCCCGCTCACCCTGCTGACCCTACCCCCTTGCCCGCCACCACCCCTCCTCCCCCTCCCCCCCTCCCCACCATCCTCGAAACCTCAGTTGACCACATGGATTCCTCCTCCACCCCCCTCACACACCCCACCACAGCCTCCTCCCACCCAACCGGCATTAACCCCCCACCTCCTTCCCCCCCCCAACGCACTGACTCCACCCCCCACATGATATCTCCCCCCCTCCAACTCCTCCCCCCCTCCCTTCCCCACACCGACCCCATGGACTCCTCTCCAACGGCACGCACACCAACAGACCCAGCCCTCAAACCAGCCCCCCCGTCCGGCGTCCTAAAGCACACACGCCACACCCTCAGAAAGACCCCGCACTCACCCCCACACCGCCGCGTCCCCCATGACCCCTTGACCCAAGGACGCCTCACACACTCCCCTTCCCCACAACCCACCCCCCACTCCAACCCCCGGAACCACGACCCCCCGCCCAACACACACCCCTCGAACCTTCCCCTACCTGCCTCATCCCCCGCGACCTCAGACTTCGAGCTCGAAGACCTCCCTGACGAAGACCTCAACACCGCGGAAGCCAATGAGGAACACCTCCCCTCACCTGGACCTCCCATTCCTCCATCTGATGTCCACTCGGCCGCTAGGGCCAGCCCCCATCCCTAACTCCACTACAGACGGGCCAGCAGGCCCGGAGGTTCGACCCCCTGCCCTCCTCCCACGCCCCACCCAAGATATCCGTACACACGGTGTAACCAACCCACTCAGGGCCTCACTTCCGTCACACTTCGCACCCGATACCTGCACTATCAAACTACATAACTACCTGTTTGACCTTAACCTGGAACACGGCCTCCCCACCCCCATCGGCCACCTCGACTCCTCGGCAGTGCTCTCCTTCCAATGGGGACACTACCAGGACCTCTCAAACCTCTACTGCATTGCCACCTCCCTTGCCAAACTCCACTCCACCTCCTCCAACACCTACACTGTTATCACAAACACCGAGGTAGACACCTTCCATAACCATCACATATACCCCAGCCAGTGGACCAACCTCTCAAACAGAGGCGTACCCCCGCGCCCGGGCACACCCCACAACTCCCTCCTCGTCCTCACCTGGCAGCACTCCCACTTCGGCCTCCTCCACGTGACACACGACTCCGCCACTTGGGTGGACTCCCTCCACCACCCTCCCCCCCCGTCCCTTCTTGCCCGCTCCCTCTCACTTATCGCCTCATGGAACTCGACTACCCCCCCCCAACTCCTCACTCCTCGCCTTCTCAACCCCCCTCGACAGAACGACTCACCTCGGGCGTGGTCCTGTGGAACCCACGTCCTCCTTCACACATACTTTATACTCACGGCACCTGCTGACCATGCTTACGACCCCCCTCATTTCGACCCCAAACACACAGTCTATTCCCTTCACTCTCTTCTGTGGCACCACGTCTTCCGCTCCACTCCCCTCCCTGTCGGTCGCTCCCACCTCCTTAACACCCTCCACCCTCAACAGCCCTCCCTCTCCCCCGAGCCCTCACACACCCCCAAACCCTCCCCATCAATTTCTCCGCTACCCCATTCCACCCCCCCCTCCACCCCCCGCCAACCCACCCTCCCCCACATCACACTCCAAAACCCACCCCAACCCCTCACCTCCCACACCCCCCCACCACGCCGCACAACTCCCCCTCCCGCGAACCCCCCTTACCCCCCCAACCCTCAACCCCCACCACTTCTCCCACATCATATACCACAACCTCTACACCTCATTAACCTCAACACCAGGGGGCTACACACATCCATCATGGACGTGGAACACCTCGCCACCACCCACAGCCCTGATGTCCTCATCCTCACGGAAACTAAACACGACACCCACAAATCCAGATGGCGTGTCGCCCTCCCACAATACCTACTCAAAAGCTCCAGACCCTGCTACTCATCTGTGCCCCTACCCAACGCAGGCGTTCTCTTCGCGGTCCGAAGGGAATCGTTCCAATCTGCCACTGTCCTCACCCCACCCCCCCACCTCCTCCCACATATCGCAGGCCTGAAACTCGTTCCTCACTCAGGCAACCCTTACCTCCTCCTCGGAGCCTACATGCCACAGCTCCACAGCCCCATACCAACACGCTTATACGCGGAGGTCGCGGCGTGGGGCCTCCGCCTGATGGACGACTACCCAACCCACCGCATCCTCTGGGGCGGCGACTTCCAAACGACCACCACACAAGGTACAGGCAACCCCGCCCTCACCTCCTTACTCG
>JAPMLY010003476.1:0-19656 GCA_026401115.1 Tetraselmis chui | reverse complement strand
TGGAGTGGGCTCGGTCCGCATCATTGTGAAGGCTGAAGATGGAGAGGAGATTCCTGCCACGCTAAAGAATGTGCTCCACGTTCGTCAGCTATCCCGTCGTGCGTCGTGGTCTTACCATCGGCTTTTCAGCCTCACCCAAGCTCGGCGACAAGGTCATTCTGTGGTGTTAGCTGATCCCGTGGACCACCTTCGTCTTCATGCCGGTCATGGTGGTGGCGTGGTGGTTCCGTTGGAGCGCGCGCATTTGTTGGTGTGGTTGCCGGCGCGGGTTGCTTCGTCGAATCCTATCGCTTCGGTCGCCACTACGCCATTGGAAAAACGGTTGTGGCATTCCCGACTCGGTCACCTTGGCGAGTCGCAATTGGACGGGCTCTTGGCCACTCAGGTGGAGGGTGTGGCGTTTTCTGCGTCGGAGAAGCTGGGCTTCTGTGAGACGTGTGCTGTGTGTAAGTCGCACGTCCGCCGTATCTCTCGTGAGCCGGCTGACCAAAACGTTGGTGTCTTTGAGGTCCTCGGCTTAGACTTTTGCGGTCCTATGAGTGTTCCATCCTTGGGGGGACGGCGGTACAACTTGTGTGCGGTTGATTTCCGGAGCCGTTTCATGCTGCATGGTGCGGTCCGCTCCAAGGATGAGGCTCCCGCCTCGTTCCGTCGCATGTTGACTACCGTCCGTTCTCTTAAGCACACGCTTCGTCGTCTTCGGGTGGACAATGACACGGTGTTCTTAGGTGCTGCATTCCGAAACCTCTTGGACGAGTTCAACATCGATGTGGAGATCACTGCCCCTTACGCGCATTGGCAACATGGCCGGATTGAGCGGCAGTGGGGGACATTGGTCCCGATGGCGCGGTCAATGATCCGGCAAGCCGCGCTGCCTAAATCGTATTGGGCTCTAGCGATGGCCGCTGCGGTGCATGTCCGCAATCGTGTGCATAGTAGCGGAGCCGGCGGTGTACCTTTCACCTTGGCGACCGGTAGACGAGCTGATTTGAGCTCCATGCGGGTCTTCGGCTGTCCGGCCTATGTCCACGTTGACACGCCCCAACGCCGCAAACTTGACGATCGCGCGTGGAAGGGTGTCTTTGTGGGTTATTATAAAAGTTGAGGGGGCAATAAGAAATGCTTACACTCGGTGAGTGACACTGCATGTCATCTCACCCTTAGCAAGTGCCTATCACTTGCCTACCACAGGACACGCACTCACCTTGTGGTGAACACACGCCAACATATACTCTGAGCCTTTAGATGATATCTAACGCTCAGCAACTTGCCATCATCAGCAACCTAATCCTCTCTATTGTTGATTGGCTTATCATCTTATTGTGTTGAGTCAGAGCCTTACTATCACGATGCTACTTGACCAACATTGTTGTGTAGCAACTTGATTACCACACAAAACCATGTCTCGCAACACTCCCCCTTGCTACGCATGCAATCCCATGATGGCATTGCACAACTTGCCATGCCTTGCACTCACTAATGGCTTGGTAAGCACATCAGCAAGCATGTTCTCCGTCGCACAATATTGCACCTCGATGTCTCAGCTCTCCACCTTCTCCCGACAAAAGTGGTACCTCACGTCCATGTGCTTGCTTCGTCCGGTCGTCATGCTATTCTTGGTGAGAGCAATACAACTGTGATTGTCCGCGTGAATTGTGACGGGAGACCCGGAGTCTTGATGAAACTCGTGGAGTAGTTGCTTAAAAAACATCGCCTCCTGAGTGGCAGCAATCAGCGCCATATACTCTGCCTCCGCTGTCGACAACGCCACAGTTTGTTGCCGCTGACTTTTCATGCTCACCGCTCCACCGTTGAGCATGAACACATACCCCGTGCGAGAGCGGCGCTCGCCGATATCACTCGCGTAGTCAGAATCTGACCATCCTACCACCTTTGATGAGGGTGCGCCACCGTACATCAACACCGACTCTGCGGTCCCCTTGAGGTAGTAGCGGAGCACCCTCTTGGCTTGCTCCCAATCTGACTGAGAGGGGCGGACATGTACCTACTAAGGTGGCTAACAGCCATGGTGATGTCGGGCCGTGTGCTTACGGAAGCGTACAACAAGCTGCCGATCAAGCTTTGGTACGGCACTAGACCGGGGGGCAACCTTGATGTCGACGTCTCCACACAATTGCTCAAAGCATCGACCGCCATAGGTGAGCCCACTGGCTTGCAACCCATTACGTCGAAGCGCTCCAACATATCTAAAACGTATTGCTGTTGTCCAATCCTGATGGTGCGGCTGCCACGATCACGCTCGACTGTCATGCCCAAGTTCAGTGGGGAGAGACGAGATTTTGACGTGTGGAAGAAACATTTCCGTGCATTTGGCTTGATGCAAAAGTGGGCTCCGGCTTTGTCGTCGGATGGTGCCGCTTCCTCTCAACAACAAGTCCACATGTACTCCACATTGATTCTTGCGCTGCCGGAGGACGACCTTTCCATTATCGAGAATGTTAGCGAGGATGACAAGACTTGAGGCCACAAAGTATGGACTACCTCTCCATCACCGACACGTGGGACGTACACGACCTCAACATGGATACCGTCAAGCGTGATCTTCATCGTCAAAAGGGCATGCGCATCGAAAGTCGCGCGCAATCACATACAACGGAGCCCCCAACGCCTACGGCTTTTGCAACGTCTCATGATGACTCAACGACTGAACTTTTGAAGCGGCAATTCTCCGAGATCCAAGACCAATTGAAATCTCTTCAAGGAGCTGCGACTACTCGTCGTACCTCATATGGCAAAGGCTGAGCGAGAATTTTGCGTGGTGTTTGCTATGGCTGTGGTAAGAAGGGCCATCGCAAGTCCGAGTGCCCAGTCAACAACACCGGAGGTAACTCTGCGCAAGTGGACTCCCCGGTTGCTTTTCCGGCGGTCATGGACGTGACAGCCACCCCTGCGAGACCATTCTCCGAGGCTCGACACATGTTCGAGCGCGATGGGGGAACGTGGATGTGGTTGGCCGACAGCGGCGCTAGCCATCACATGACTAGTGTGCGCCGTGACTTTTGTGAGTATCGAGCGCTCACCAAAGGGTATCACCGCCCGCGCTGTTGGAGTGGGCTCGGTCCGCATCATTGTGAAGGCTGAAGATGGAGAGGAGATTCCTGCCACGCTAAAGAATGTGCTCCACGTTCGTCAGCTATCCCGTCGTGCGTCGTGGTCTTACCATCGGCTTTTCAGCCTCACCCAAGCTTAGTCAATCATTATGAGGACGATGGTATTTACCGGTGTACGGAACTATTGCATGACTTGGAGACGCCGCAAGCGGACGGCGAGAGCGGCATGCAATACGCGAACCGGTTAGTTCGACTGCAACGACAACTTGCCCGAGTAGGGGACGTCGTCCACGACCGGCGTATAATCATGTACTTGGTGAATGGCATGCGCAGCGAATACCTCTCCATCACCGACACGTGGGACGTACACGACCTCAACATGGATACCGTCAAGCGTGATCTTCGTCAAAAGGGCATGCGCATCGAAAGTCGCGCGCAATCACATACAACGAAGCCCCCAACGCCTACGGCTTTTGCAACGTCTCATGATGACTCAACGACTGAACTTTTGAAGCGGCAATTCTCCGAGATCCAAGACCAATTGAAATCTCTTCAAGGAGCTGCGACTACTCGTCGTACCTCATATGGCAAAGGCTGAGCGAGAATTTTGCGTGGTGTTTGCTATGGCTGTGGTAAGAAGGGCCATCGCAAGTCCGAGTGCCCAGTCAACAACACCGGAGGTAACTCTGCGCAAGTGGACTCCCCGGTTGCTTTTCCGGCGGTCATGGACGTGACAGCCACCCCTGCGAGACCATTCTCCGAGGCTCGACACATGTTCGAGCGCGATGGGGAACGTGAATGTGGTTGGCCGACAGCGGCGCTAGCCATCACATGACTAGTGTGCGCCGTGACTTTTGTGAGTATCGAGCGCTCACCGAAGGGTATCACCGCCCGCGCTGTTGGAGTGGGCTCGGTCCGCATCATTGTGAAGGCTGAAGATGGAGAGGAGATTCCTGCCACGCTAAAGAATGTGCTCCACGTTCGTCAGCTATCCCGTCGTGCGTCGTGGTCTTACCATCGGCTTTTCAGCCTCACCCAAGCTCGGCGACAAGGTCATTCTGTGGTGTTAGCTGATCCCGTGGACCACCTTCGTCTTCATGCCGGTCATGGTGGTGGCGTGGTGGTTCCGTTGGAGCGCGCGCATTTGTTGGTGTGGTTGCCGGCGCGGGTTGCTTCGTCGAATCCTATCGCTTCGGTCGCCACTACGCCATTGGAAAAACGGTTGTGGCATTCCCGACTCGGTCACCTTGGCGAGTCGCAATTGGACGGGCTCTTGGCCACTCAGGTGGAGGGTGTGGCGTTTTCTGCGTCGGAGAAGCTGGGCTTCTGTGAGACGTGTGCTGTGTGTAAGTCGCACGTCCGCCGTATCTCTCGTGAGCCGGCTGACCAAAACGTTGGTGTCTTTGAGGTCCTCGGCTTAGACTTTTGCGGTCCTATGAGTGTTCCATCCTTGGGGGGACGGCGGTACAACTTGTGTGCGGTTGATTTCCGGAGCCGTTTCATGCTGCATGGTGCGGTACGCTCCAAGGATGAGGCTCCCGCCTCGTTCCGTCGCATGTTGACTACCGTCCGTTCTCTTAAGCACACGCTTCGTCGTCTTCGGGTGGACAATGACACGGTGTTCTTAGGTGCTGCATTCCGAAACCTCTTGGACGAGTTCAACATCGATGTGGAGATCACTGCCCCTTACGCGCATTGGCAACATGGCCGGATTGAGCGGCAGTGGGGGACATTGGTCCCGATGGCGCGGTCAATGATCCGGCAAGCCGCGCTGCCTAAATCGTATTGGGCTCTAGCGATGGCCGCTGCGGTGCATGTCCGCAATCGTGTGCATAGTAGCGGAGCCGGCGGTGTACCTTTCACCTTGGCGACCGGTAGACGAGCTGATTTGAGCTCCATGCGGGTCTTCGGCTGTCCGGCCTATGTCCACGTTGACACGCCCCAACGCCGCAAACTTGACGATCGCGCGTGGAAGGGTGTCTTTGTGGGTTATTATAAAAGTTGAGGGGGCAATAAGAAATGCTTACACTCGGTGAGTGACACTGCATGTCATCTCACCCTTAGCAAGTGCCTATCACTTGCCTACCACAGGACACGCACTCACCTTGTGGTGAACACACGCCAACATATACTCTGAGCCTTTAGATGATATCTAACGCTCAGCAACTTGCCATCATCAGCAACCTAATCCTCTCTATTGGTGATTGGCTTATCATCTTATTGTGTTGAGTCAGAGCCTTACTATCACGATGCTACTTGACCAACATTGTTGTGTAGCAACTTGATTACCACACAAAACCATGTCTCGCAACACTCCCCCTTGCTACGCATGCAATCCCATGATGGCATTGCACAACTTGCCATGCCTTGCACTCACTAATGGCTTGGTAAGCACATCAGCAAGCATGTTCTCCGTCGCACAATATTGCACCTCGATGTCTCAGCTCTCCACCTTCTCCCGACAAAAGTGGTACCTCACGTCCATGTGCTTGCTTCGTCCGGTCGTCATGCTATTCTTGGTGAGAGCAATACAACTGTGATTGTCCGCGTGAATTGTGACGGGAGACCCGGAGTCTTGATGAAACTCGTGGAGTAGTTGCTTAAAAAACATCGCCTCCTGAGTGGCAGCAATCAGCGCCATATACTCTGCCTCCGCTGTCGACAACGCCACAGTTTGTTGCCGCTGACTTTTCATGCTCACCGCTCCACCGTTGAGCATGAACACATACCCCGTGCGAGAGCGGCGCTCGCCGATATCACTCGCGTAGTCAGAATCTGACCATCCTACCACCTTTGATGAGGGTGCGCCACCGTACATCAACACCGACTCTGCGGTCCCCTTGAGGTAGTAGCGGAGCACCCTCTTGGCTTGCTCCCAATCTGACTGAGAGGGGCGGACATGTACCTACTAAGGTGGCTAACAGCCATGGTGATGTCGGGCCGTGTGCTTACGGAAGCGCACGACAAGCTGCCGATCAAGCTTTGGTACGGCACTAGACCGGGGGGCAACCTTGATGTCGACGTCTCCACACAATTGCTCAAAGCATCGACCGCCATAGGTGAGCCCACTGGCTTGCAACCCATTACGTCGAAGCGCTCCAACATATCTAAAACGTATTGCTGTTGTCCAATCCTGATGGTGCGGCTGCCACGATCACGCTCGACTGTCATGCCCAAGTTCAGTGGGGAGAGACGAGATTTTGACGTGTGGAAGAAACATTTCCGTGCATTTGGCTTGATGCAAAAGTGGGCTCCGGCTTTGTCGTCGGATGGTGCCGCTTCCTCTCAACAACAAGTCCACATGTACTCCACATTGATTCTTGCGCTGCCGGAGGACGACCTTTCCATTATCGAGAATGTTAGCGAGGATGACAAGACTTGAGGCCACAAAGTATGGACTACCTCTCCATCACCGACACGTGGGACGTACACGACCTCAACATGGATACCGTCAAGCGTGATCTTCGTCAAAAGGGCATGCGCATCGAAAGTCGCGCGCAATCACATACAACGTAGCCCCCAACGCCTACGGCTTTTGCAACGTCTCATGATGACTCAACGACTGAACTTTTGAAGCGGCAATTCTCCGAGATCCAAGACCAATTGAAATCTCTTCAAGGAGCTGCGACTACTCGTCGTACCTCATATGGCAAAGGCTGAGCGAGAATTTTACGTGGTGTTTGCTATGGCTGTGGTAAGAAGGGCCATCGCAAGTCCGAGTGCCCAGTCAACAACACCGGAGGTAACTCTGCGCAAGTGGACTCCCCGGTTGCTTTTCCGGCGGTCATGGACGTGACAGCCACCCCTGCGAGACCATTCTCCGAGGCTCGACACATGTTCGAGCGCGATGGGGGAACGTAGATGTGGTTGGCCGACAGCGGCGCTAGCCATCACATGACTAGTGTGCGCCGTGACTTTTGTGAGTATCGAGCGCTCACCAAAGGGTATCACCGCCCGCGCTGTTGGAGTGGGCTCGGTCCGCATCATTGTGAAGGCTGAAGATGGAGAGGAGATTCCTGCCACGCTAAAGAATGTGCTCCACGTTCGTCAGCTATCCCGTCGTGCGTCGTGGTCTTACCATCGGCTTTTCAGCCTCACCCAAGCTTAGTCAATCATTATGAGGACGATGGTATTTACCGGTGTACGGAACTATTGCATGACTTGGAGACGCCGCAAGCGGACGGCGAGAGCGGCATGCAATACGCGAACCGGTTAGTTCGACTGCAACGACAACTTGCCCGAGTAGGGGACGTCGTCCACGACCGGCGTATAATCATGTACTTGGTGAATGGCATGCGCAGCGAATACCTCTCCATCACCGACACGTGGGACGTACACGACCTCAACATGGATACCGTCAAGCGTGATCTTCGTCAAAAGGGCATGCGCATCGAAAGTCGCGCGCAATCACATACAACGAAGCCCCCAACGCCTACGGCTTTTGCAACGTCTCATGATGACTCAACGACTGAACTTTTGAAGCGGCAATTCTCCGAGATCCAAGACCAATTGAAATCTCTTCAAGGAGCTGCGACTACTCGTCGTACCTCATATGGCAAAGGCTGAGCGAGAATTTTGCGTGGTGTTTGCTATGGCTGTGGTAAGAAGGGCCATCGCAAGTCCGAGTGCCCAGTCAACAACACCGGAGGTAACTCTGCGCAAGTGGACTCCCCGGTTGCTTTTCCGGCGGTCATGGACGTGACAGCCACCCCTGCGAGACCATTCTCCGAGGCTCGACACATGTTCGAGCGCGATGGGGAACGTGAATGTGGTTGGCCGACAGCGGCGCTAGCCATCACATGACTAGTGTGCGCCGTGACTTTTGTGAGTATCGAGCGCTCACCGAAGGGTATCACCGCCCGCGCTGTTGGAGTGGGCTCGGTCCGCATCATTGTGAAGGCTGAAGATGGAGAGGAGATTCCTGCCACGCTAAAGAATGTGCTCCACGTTCGTCAGCTATCCCGTCGTGCGTCGTGGTCTTACCATCGGCTTATCAGCCTCACCCAAGCTCGGCGACAAGGTCATTCTGTGGTGTTAGCTGATCCCGTGGACCACCTTCGTCTTCATGCCGGTCATGGTGGTGGCGTGGTGGTTCCGTTGGAGCGCGCGCATTTGTTGGTGTGGTTGCCGGCGCAGGTTGCTTCGTCGAATCCTATCGCTTCGGTCGCCACTACGCCATTGGAAAAACGGTTGTGGCATTCCCGACTCGGTCACCTTGGCGAGTCGCAATTGGACGGGCTCTTGGCCACTCAGGTGGAGGGTGTGGCGTTTTCTGCGTCGGAGAAGCTGGGCTTCTGTGAGACGTGTGCTGTGTGTAAGTCGCACGTCCGCCGTATCTCTCGTGAGCCGGCTGACCAAAACGTTGGTGTCTTTGAGGTCCTCGGCTTAGACTTTTGCGGTCCTATGAGTGTTCCATCCTTGGGGGGACGGCGGTACAACTTGTGTGCGGTTGATTTCCGGAGCCGTTTCATGCTACATGGTGCGGTCCGCTCCAAGGATGAGGCTCCCGCCTCGTTCCGTCGCATGTTGACTACCGTCCGTTCTCTTGGGCACACGCTTCGTCGTCTTCGGGTGGACAATGACACGGTGTTCTTAGGTGCTGCCTTCCGAAACCTCTTGGACGAGTTCAACATCGCTGTGGAGATCACTGCCCCTTACGCGCATTGGCAACATGTCCGGGTTGAGCGGCAGTGGGGGACATTGGTCCCGATGGCGCGGTCAATGATCCGGCAAGCCGCGCTGCCTAAATCGTATTGGGCTCTAGCGATGGCCGCTGCGGTGCATGTCCGCAATCGTGTGCATAGTAGCGGAGCCGGCGGTGTACCTTTCACCTTGGCGACCGGTAGACGAGCTGATTTGAGCTCCATGCGGGTCTTCGGCTGTCCGGCCTATGTCCACGTTGACACGCCCCAACGCCGCAAACTTGACGATCGCGCGTGGAAGGGTGTCTTTGTGGGTTATTATAAAAGTTGAGGGGGCAATAAGGAATGCTTACACTCGGTGAGTGACACTGCATGTCATCTCACCCTTAGCAAGTGCCTATCACTTGCCTACCACAAGACACGCACTCACCTTGTGGTGAGCACACGCCAACATATACTCTGAGCCTTTAGATGATATCTAACGCTCAGCAACTTGCCATCATCAGCAACCTAATGCCTGCGTAGCTATTGTTGATTGTTGCGAGATCATGGTTATTGTGCTGGTAGTCAGAGCCTTACTACACAACAATGTTGGTCAAGTAGCATCGTGATAGTAAGGCTCTGACTCAGCACAATAAGATGATAAGCCAATCAACAATAGAGAGGATTAGGTTGCTGATGATGGCAAGTTGCTGAGCGTTAGATATCATCTAAAGGCTCAGAGTATATGTTGGCGTGTGCTCACCACAAGGTGAGTGCGTGTCTTGTGGTAGGCAAGTGATAGGCACTTGCTAAGGGTGAGATGACATGCAGTGTCACTCACCGAGTGTAAGCATTCCTTATTGCCCCCTCAACTTTTATAATAACCCACAAAGACACCCTTCCACGCGCGATCGTCAAGTTTGCGGCGTTGGGGCGTGTCAACGTGGACATAGGCCGGACAGCCGAAGACCCGCATGGAGCTCAAATCAGCTCGTCTACCGGTCGCCAAGGTGAAAGGTACACCGCCGGCTCCGCTACTATGCACACGATTGCGGACATGCACCGCAGCGGCCATCGCTAGAGCCCAATACGATTTAGGCAGCGCGGCTTGCCGGATCATTGACCGCGCCATCGGGACCAATGTCCCCCACTGCCGCTCAACCCGGACATGTTGCCAATGCGCGTAAGGGGCAGTGATCTCCACAGCGATGTTGAACTCGTCCAAGAGGTTTCGGAAGGCAGCACCTAAGAACACCGTGTCATTGTCCACCCGAAGACGACGAAGCGTGTGCCCAAGAGAACGGACGGTAGTCAACATGCGACGGAACGAGGCGGGAGCCTCATCCTTGGAGCGGACCGCACCATGTAGCATGAAACGGCTCCGGAAATCAACCGCACACAAGTTGTACCGCCGTCCCCCCAAGGATGGAACACTCATAGGACCGCAAAAGTCTAAGCCGAGGACCTCAAAGACACCAACGTTTTGGTCAGCCGGCTCACGAGAGATACGGCGGACGTGCGACTTACACACAGCACACGTCTCACAGAAGCCCAGCTTCTCCGACGCAGAAAACGCCACACCCTCCACCTGAGTGGCCAAGAGCCCGTCCAATTGCGACTCGCCAAGGTGACCGAGTCGGGAATGCCACAACCGTTTTTCCAATGGCGTAGTGGCGACCGAAGCGATAGGATTCGACGAAGCAACCTGCGCCGGCAACCACACCAACAAATGCGCGCGCTCCAACGGAACCACCACGCCACCACCATGACCGGCATGAAGACGAAGGTGGTCCACGGGATCAGCTAACACCACAGAATGACCTTGTCGCCGAGCTTGGGTGAGGCTGATAAGCCGATGGTAAGACCACGACGCACGACGGGATAGCTGACGAACGTGGAGCACATTCTTTAGCGTGGCAGGAATCTCCTCTCCATCTTCAGCCTTCACAATGATGCGGACCGAGCCCACTCCAACAGCGCGGGCGGTGATACCCTTCGGTGAGCGCTCGATACTCACAAAAGTCACGGCGCACACTAGTCATGTGATGGCTAGCGCCGCTGTCGGCCAACCACATTCACGTTCCCCATCGCGCTCGAACATGTGTCGAGCCTCGGAGAATGGTCTCGCAGGGGTGGCTGTCACGTCCATGACCGCCGGAAAAGCAACCGGGGAGTCCACTTGCGCAGAGTTACCTCCGGTGTTGTTGACTGGGCACTCGGACTTGCGATGGCCCTTCTTACCACAGCCATAGCAAACACCACGCAAAATTCTCGCTCAGCCTTTGCCATATGAGGTACGACGAGTAGTCGCAGCTCCTTGAAGAGATTTCAATTGGTCTTGGATCTCGGAGAATTGCCGCTTCAAAAGTTCAGTCGTTGAGTCATCATGAGACGTTGCAAAAGCCGTAGGCGTTGGGGGCTTCGTTGTATGTGATTGCGCGCGACTTTCGATGCGCATGCCCTTTTGACGAAGATCACGCTTGACGGTATCCATGTTGAGGTCGTGTACGTCCCACGTGTCGGTGATGGAGAGGTATTCGCTGCGCATGCCATTCACCAAGTACATGATTATACGCCGGTCGTGGACGACGTCCCCTACTCGGGCAAGTTGTCGTTGCAGTCGAACTAACCGGTTCGCGTATTGCATGCCGCTCTCGCCGTCCGCTTGCGGCGTCTCCAAGTCATGCAATAGTTCCGTACACCGGTAAATACCATCGTCCTCATAATGATTGACTAAGCTTGGGTGAGGCTGAAAAGCCGATGGTAAGACCACGACGCACGACGGGATAGCTGACGAACGTGGAGCACATTCTTTAGCGTGGCAGGAATCTCCTCTCCATCTTCAGCCTTCACAATGATGCGGACCGAGCCCACTCCAACAGCGCGGGCGGTGATACCCTTTGGTGAGCGCTCGATACTCACAAAAGTCACGGCGCACACTAGTCATGTGATGGCTAGCGCCGCTGTCGGCCAACCACATCTACGTTCCCCCATCGCGCTCGAACATGTGTCGAGCCTCGGAGAATGGTCTCGCAGGGGTGGCTGTCACGTCCATGACCGCCGGAAAAGCAACCGGGGAGTCCACTTGCGCAGAGTTACCTCCGGTGTTGTTGACTGGGCACTCGGACTTGCGATGGCCCTTCTTACCACAGCCATAGCAAACACCACGTAAAATTCTCGCTCAGCCTTTGCCATATGAGGTACGACGAGTAGTCGCAGCTCCTTGAAGAGATTTCAATTGGTCTTGGATCTCGGAGAATTGCCGCTTCAAAAGTTCAGTCGTTGAGTCATCATGAGACGTTGCAAAAGCCGTAGGCGTTGGGGGCTACGTTGTATGTGATTGCGCGCGACTTTCGATGCGCATGCCCTTTTGACGAAGATCACGCTTGACGGTATCCATGTTGAGGTCGTGTACGTCCCACGTGTCGGTGATGGAGAGGTAGTCCATACTTTGTGGCCTCAAGTCTTGTCATCCTCGCTAACATTCTCGATAATGGAAAGGTCGTCCTCCGGCAGCGCAAGAATCAATGTGGAGTACATGTGGACTTGTTGTTGAGAGGAAGCGGCACCATCCGACGACAAAGCCGGAGCCCACTTTTGCATCAAGCCAAATGCACGGAAATGTTTCTTCCACACGTCAAAATCTCGTCTCTCCCCACTGAACTTGGGCATGACAGTCGAGCGTGATCGTGGCAGCCGCACCATCAGGATTGGACAACAGCAATACGTTTTAGATATGTTGGAGCGCTTCGACGTAATGGGTTGCAAGCCAGTGGGCTCACCTATGGCGGTCGATGCTTTGAGCAATTGTGTGGAGACGTCGACATCAAGGTTGCCCCCCGGTCTAGTGCCGTACCAAAGCTTGATCGGCAGCTTGTCGTGCGCTTCCGTAAGCACACGGCCCGACATCACCATGGCTGTTAGCCACCTTAGTAGGTACATGTCCGCCCCTCTCAGTCAGATTGGGAGCAAGCCAAGAGGGTGCTCCGCTACTACCTCAAGGGGACCGCAGAGTCGGTGTTGATGTACGGTGGCGCACCCTCATCAAAGGTGGTAGGATGGTCAGATTCTGACTACGCGAGTGATATCGGCGAGCGCCGCTCTCGCACGGGGTATGTGTTCATGCTCAACGGTGGAGCGGTGAGCATGAAAAGTCAGCGGCAACAAACTGTGGCGTTGTCGACAGCGGAGGCAGAGTATATGGCGCTGATTGCTGCCACTCAGGAGGCGATGTTTTTTAAGCAACTACTCCACGAGTTTCATCAAGACTCCGGGTCTCCCGTCACAATTCACGCGGACAATCACAGTTGTATTGCTCTCACCAAGAATAGCATGACGACCGGACGAAGCAAGCACATGGACGTGAGGTACCACTTTTGTCGGGAGAAGGTGGAGAGCTGAGACATCGAGGTGCAATATTGTGCGACGGAGAACATGCTTGCTGATGTGCTTACCAAGCCATTAGTGAGTGCAAGGCATGGCAAGTTGTGCAATGCCATCATGGGATTGCATGCGTAGCAAGGGGGAGTGTTGCGAGACATGGTTTTGTGTGGTAATCAAGTTGCTACACAACAATGTTGGTCAAGTAGCATCGTGATAGTAAGGCTCTGACTCAACACAATAAGATGATAAGCCAATCACCAATAGAGAGGATTAGGTTGCTGATGATGGCAAGTTGCTGAGCGTTAGATATCATCTAAAGGCTCAGAGTATATGTTGGCGTGTGTTCACCACAAGGTGAGTGCGTGTCCTGTGGTAGGCAAGTGATAGGCACTTGCTAAGGGTGAGATGACATGCAGTGTCACTCACCGAGTGTAAGCATTTCTTATTGCCCCCTCAACTTTTATAATAACCCACAAAGACACCCTTCCACGCGCGATCGTCAAGTTTGCGGCGTTGGGGCGTGTCAACGTGGACATAGGCCGGACAGCCGAAGACCCGCATGGAGCTCAAATCAGCTCGTCTACCGGTCGCCAAGGTGAAAGGTACACCGCCGGCTCCGCTACTATGCACACGATTGCGGACATGCACCGCAGCGGCCATCGCTAGAGCCCAATACGATTTAGGCAGCGCGGCTTGCCGGATCATTGACCGCGCCATCGGGACCAATGTCCCCCACTGCCGCTCAATCCGGCCATGTTGCCAATGCGCGTAAGGGGCAGTGATCTCCACATCGATGTTGAACTCGTCCAAGAGGTTTCGGAATGCAGCACCTAAGAACACCGTGTCATTGTCCACCCGAAGACGACGAAGCGTGTGCTTAAGAGAACGGACGGTAGTCAACATGCGACGGAACGAGGCGGGAGCCTCATCCTTGGAGCGTACCGCACCATGCAGCATGAAACGGCTCCGGAAATCAACCGCACACAAGTTGTACCGCCGTCCCCCCAAGGATGGAACACTCATAGGACCGCAAAAGTCTAAGCCGAGGACCTCAAAGACACCAACGTTTTGGTCAGCCGGCTCACGAGAGATACGGCGGACGTGCGACTTACACACAGCACACGTCTCACAGAAGCCCAGCTTCTCCGACGCAGAAAACGCCACACCCTCCACCTGAGTGGCCAAGAGCCCGTCCAATTGCGACTCGCCAAGGTGACCGAGTCGGGAATGCCACAACCGTTTTTCCAATGGCGTAGTGGCGACCGAAGCGATAGGATTCGACGAAGCAACCCGCGCCGGCAACCACACCAACAAATGCGCGCGCTCCAACGGAACCACCACGCCACCACCATGACCGGCATGAAGACGAAGGTGGTCCACGGGATCAGCTAACACCACAGAATGACCTTGTCGCCGAGCTTGGGTGAGGCTGAAAAGCCGATGGTAAGACCACGACGCACGACGGGATAGCTGACGAACGTGGAGCACATTCTTTAGCGTGGCAGGAATCTCCTCTCCATCTTCAGCCTTCACAATGATGCGGACCGAGCCCACTCCAACAGCGCGGGCGGTGATACCCTTCGGTGAGCGCTCGATACTCACAAAAGTCACGGCGCACACTAGTCATGTGATGGCTAGCGCCGCTGTCGGCCAACCACATTCACGTTCCCCATCGCGCTCGAACATGTGTCGAGCCTCGGAGAATGGTCTCGCAGGGGTGGCTGTCACGTCCATGACCGCCGGAAAAGCAACCGGGGAGTCCACTTGCGCAGAGTTACCTCCGGTGTTGTTGACTGGGCACTCGGACTTGCGATGGCCCTTCTTACCACAGCCATAGCAAACACCACGCAAAATTCTCGCTCAGCCTTTGCCATATGAGGTACGACGAGTAGTCGCAGCTCCTTGAAGAGATTTCAATTGGTCTTGGATCTCGGAGAATTGCCGCTTCAAAAGTTCAGTCGTTGAGTCATCATGAGACGTTGCAAAAGCCGTAGGCGTTGGGGGCTTCGTTGTATGTGATTGCGCGCGACTTTCGATGCGCATGCCCTTTTGACGAAGATCACGCTTGACGGTATCCATGTTGAGGTCGTGTACGTCCCACGTGTCGGTGATGGAGAGGTATTCGCTGCGCATGCCATTCACCAAGTACATGATTATACGCCGGTCGTGGACGACGTCCCCTACTCGGGCAAGTTGTCGTTGCAGTCGAACTAACCGGTTCGCGTATTGCATGCCGCTCTCGCCGTCCGCTTGCGGCGTCTCCAAGTCATGCAATAGTTCCGTACACCGGTAAATACCATCGTCCTCATAATGATTGACTAAGCTTGGGTGAGGCTGAAAAGCCGATGGTAAGACCACGACGCACGACGGGATAGCTGACGAACGTGGAGCACATTCTTTAGCGTGGCAGGAATCTCCTCTCCATCTTCAGCCTTCACAATGATGCGGACCGAGCCCACTCCAACAGCGCGGGCGGTGATACCCTTTGGTGAGCGCTCGATACTCACAAAAGTCACGGCGCACACTAGTCATGTGATGGCTAGCGCCGCTGTCGGCCAACCACATCCACGTTCCCCCATCGCGCTCGAACATGTGTCGAGCCTCGGAGAATGGTCTCGCAGGGGTGGCTGTCACGTCCATGACCGCCGGAAAAGCAACCGGGGAGTCCACTTGCGCAGAGTTACCTCCGGTGTTGTTGACTGGGCACTCGGACTTGCGATGGCCCTTCTTACCACAGCCATAGCAAACACCACGCAAAATTCTCGCTCAGCCTTTGCCATATGAGGTACGACGAGTAGTCGCAGCTCCTTGAAGAGATTTCAATTGGTCTTGGATCTCGGAGAATTGCCGCTTCAAAAGTTCAGTCGTTGAGTCATCATGAGACGTTGCAAAAGCCGTAGGCGTTGGGGGCTCCGTTGTATGTGATTGCGCGCGACTTTCGATGCGCATGCCCTTTTGACGATGAAGATCACGCTTGACGGTATCCATGTTGAGGTCGTGTACGTCCCACGTGTCGGTGATGGAGAGGTAGTCCATACTTTGTGGCCTCAAGTCTTGTCATCCTCGCTAACATTCTCGATAATGGAAAGGTCGTCCTCCGGCAGCGCAAGAATCAATGTGGAGTACATGTGGACTTGTTGTTGAGAGGAAGCGGCACCATCCGACGACAAAGCCGGAGCCCACTTTTGCATCAAGCCAAATGCACGGAAATGTTTCTTCCACACGTCAAAATCTCGTCTCTCCCCACTGAACTTGGGCATGACAGTCGAGCGTGATCGTGGCAGCCGCACCATCAGGATTGGACAACAGCAATACGTTTTAGATATGTTGGAGCGCTTCGACGTAATGGGTTGCAAGCCAGTGGGCTCACCTATGGCGGTCGATGCTTTGAGCAATTGTGTGGAGACGTCGACATCAAGGTTGCCCCCCGGTCTAGTGCCGTACCAAAGCTTGATCGGCAGCTTGTTGTACGCTTCCGTAAGCACACGGCCCGACATCACCATGGCTGTTAGCCACCTTAGTAGGTACATGTCCGCCCCTCTCAGTCAGATTGGGAGCAAGCCAAGAGGGTGCTCCGCTACTACCTCAAGGGGACCGCAGAGTCGGTGTTGATGTACGGTGGCGCACCCTCATCAAAGGTGGTAGGATGGTCAGATTCTGACTACGCGAGTGATATCGGCGAGCGCCGCTCTCGCACGGGGTATGTGTTCATGCTCAACGGTGGAGCGGTGAGCATGAAAAGTCAGCGGCAACAAACTGTGGCGTTGTCGACAGCGGAGGCAGAGTATATGGCGCTGATTGCTGCCACTCAGGAGGCGATGTTTTTTAAGCAACTACTCCACGAGTTTCATCAAGACTCCGGGTCTCCCGTCACAATTCACGCGGACAATCACAGTTGTATTGCTCTCACCAAGAATAGCATGACGACCGGACGAAGCAAGCACATGGACGTGAGGTACCACTTTTGTCGGGAGAAGGTGGAGAGCTGAGACATCGAGGTGCAATATTGTGCGACGGAGAACATGCTTGCTGATGTGCTTACCAAGCCATTAGTGAGTGCAAGGCATGGCAAGTTGTGCAATGCCATCATGGGATTGCATGCGTAGCAAGGGGGAGTGTTGCGAGACATGGTTTTGTGTGGTAATCAAGTTGCTACACAACAATGTTGGTCAAGTAGCATCGTGATAGTAAGGCTCTGACTCAACACAATAAGATGATAAGCCAATCAACAATAGAGAGGATTAGGTTGCTGATGATGGCAAGTTGCTGAGCGTTAGATATCATCTAAAGGCTCAGAGTATATGTTGGCGTGTGTTCACCACAAGGTGAGTGCGTGTCCTGTGGTAGGCAAGTGATAGGCACTTGCTAAGGGTGAGATGACATGCAGTGTCACTCACCGAGTGTAAGCATTTCTTATTGCCCCCTCAACTTTTATAATAACCCACAAAGACACCCTTCCACGCGCGATCGTCAAGTTTGCGGCGTTGGGGCGTGTCAACGTGGACATAGGCCGGACAGCCGAAGACCCGCATGGAGCTCAAATCAGCTCGTCTACCGGTCGCCAAGGTGAAAGGTACACCGCCGGCTCCGCTACTATGCACACGATTGCGGACATGCACCGCAGCGGCCATCGCTAGAGCCCAATACGATTTAGGCAGCGCGGCTTGCCGGATCATTGACCGCGCCATCGGGACCAATGTCCCCCACTGCCGCTCAATCCGGCCATGTTGCCAATGCGCGTAAGGGGCAGTGATCTCCACATCGATGTTGAACTCGTCCAAGAGGTTTCGGAATGCAGCACCTAAGAACACCGTGTCATTGTCCACCCGAAGACGACGAAGCGTGTGCTTAAGAGAACGGACGGTAGTCAACATGCGACGGAACGAGGCGGGAGCCTCATCCTTGGAGCGTACCGCACCATGCAGCATGAAACGGCTCCGGAAATCAACCGCACACAAGTTGTACCGCCGTCCCCCCAAGGATGGAACACTCATAGGACCGCAAAAGTCTAAGCCGAGGACCTCAAAGACACCAACGTTTTGGTCAGCCGGCTCACGAGAGATACGGCGGACGTGCGACTTACACACAGCACACGTCTCACAGAAGCCCAGCTTCTCCGACGCAGAAAACGCCACACCCTCCACCTGAGTGGCCAAGAGCCCGTCCAATTGCGACTCGCCAAGGTGACCGAGTCGGGAATGCCACAACCGTTTTTCCAATGGCGTAGTGGCGACCGAAGCGATAGGATTCGACGAAGCAACCCGCGCCGGCAACCACACCAACAAATGCGCGCGCTCCAACGGAACCACCACGCCACCACCATGACCGGCATGAAGACGAAGGTGGTCCACGGGATCAGCTAACACCACAGAATGACCTTGTCGCCGAGCTTGGGTGAGGCTGAAAAGCCGATGGTAAGACCACGACGCACGACGGGATAGCTGACGAACGTGGAGCACATTCTTTAGCGTGGCAGGAATCTCCTCTCCATCTTCAGCCTTCACAATGATGCGGACCGAGCCCACTCCAACAGCGCGGGCGGTGATACCCTTCGGTGAGCGCTCGATACTCACAAAAGTCACGGCGCACACTAGTCATGTGATGGCTAGCGCCGCTGTCGGCCAACCACATTCACGTTCCCCATCGCGCTCGAACATGTGTCGAGCCTCGGAGAATGGTCTCGCAGGGGTGGCTGTCACGTCCATGACCGCCGGAAAAGCAACCGGGGAGTCCACTTGCGCTGGGAGAGTTACCTCCGGTGTTGTTGACTGGGCACTCGGACTTGCGATGGCCCTTCTTACCACAGCCATAGCAAACACCACGCAAAATTCTCGCTCAGCCTTTGCCATATGAGGTACGACGAGTAGTCGCAGCTCCTTGAAGAGATTTCAATTGGTCTTGGATCTCGGAGAATT
Source organism: Tetraselmis chui (assembly GCA_026401115.1). Classification (NCBI taxonomy): domain Eukaryota; kingdom Viridiplantae; phylum Chlorophyta; class Chlorodendrophyceae; order Chlorodendrales; family Chlorodendraceae; genus Tetraselmis; species Tetraselmis chui. Next base: position 663 of record JAPMLY010003476.1, on the reverse strand, counting down.
GCCGCTTCAAAAGTTCAGTCGTTGAGTCATCATGAGACGTTGCAAAAGCCGTAGGCGTTGGGGGCTCCGTTGTATGTGATTGCGCGCGACTTTCGATGCGCATGCCCTTTTGACGAAGATCACGCTTGACGGTATCCATGTTGAGGTCGTGTACGTCCCACGTGTCGGTGATGGAGAGGTATTCGCTGCGCATGCCATTCACCAAGTACATGATTATACGCCGGTCGTGGACGACGTCCCCTACTCGGGCAAGTTGTCGTTGCAGTCGAACTAACCGGTTCGCGTATTGCATGCCGCTCTCGCCGTCCGCTTGCGGCGTCTCCAAGTCATGCAATAGTTCCGTACACCGGTAAATACCATCGTCCTCATAATGATTGACTAAGCTTGGGTGAGGCTGAAAAGCCGATGGTAAGACCACGACGCACGACGGGATAGCTGACGAACGTGGAGCACATTCTTTAGCGTGGCAGGAATCTCCTCTCCATCTTCAGCCTTCACAATGATGCGGACCGAGCCCACTCCAACAGCGCGGGCGGTGATACCCTTTGGTGAGCGCTCGATACTCACAAAAGTCACGGCGCACACTAGTCATGTGATGGCTAGCGCCGCTGTCGGCCAACCACATCCACGTTCCCCCATCGCGCTCGAACATGTGTCGAGCCT
>JAPMLY010003475.1:0-26893 GCA_026401115.1 Tetraselmis chui | reverse complement strand
AAACGACGGCGGCACTGCAACTGCCGCTTTGCCCTTCAGTTCGGGGCACTGAAACAGTCGGTGTCCCTTCTTGTGGCACTTGAAACACAATCCCTCCTCAATGTGCTTCTTGCGCTCCTCAGGAGTCAACGCATTAGCGATAGCACTGAAATCAATTCGACCATAGTTTGAAGAAGGTCGGCCACGACCACCACCTTGATTGCCTCCTCGTCCACGGCCACGACCACGGCCACCACCATTGTGCTTCCATATCTTAGAGGCTCCCACCAACGGGTCATCAAGGTTGCACTTCTTGGTGGGTTGTCCTGCTCCAAGCGTTGTAGATGGACCATCTGTAGACCTTATTCCGCCGAGTTGCGATGAATCTCTCACGACGTCGTTAAGGAAGTTTTGTAGGTCCACAAGTTAAACCTTGTAACCTCTCTGAGAGCGATGTGACTTAGCCTGAGTCTTCAACTCGAAGTTAGCCAGACCATTGATAAAGCGAACACACTGAACATCAGCCGTAAGTTTTTGACGAGACCGACTTAAGAAGTGTAGAGAGCGTAACTCATGCTTCCTTGCGTAAGGTTGAGCAGAGCGTTACTCGCATCATTTTGTATGTTAGGAAGAAAATCGTCTTCCGCAGCTCCGCGACGAGAAGGTCGTAGGGGTGGCGGCTTGCACTTTCCGGTCCAACCACCAACCGTTCATATGTCCAGAAAACTGTGAAGTAATCCAAGTAACTGAGTCGTCCGAGTCAGCCGTAATTCCGAGCAAAAGAAAGCGCTAAGGTTGCGCCTCGAGCCAATCCTCCAGGTCACAGGTATTTTCACCAGACTGGAACGGCAAGTTAACCGTTGCTTTGCGCTGAGTCTCCGTAAGGGTGACAAGTAAGCCGGCATAATGAGTCGTAGGCATGGGAGTGCCCACTCGTAAATCAGTCGGTGTCCCTCCACACAACTGATTAATGTAACCACGAATGAGAAGCCATACTGGGCCACAATCAACCGACGAAAACCGGGGGTACATGAAAAACTGCCTCGGGATAGTCGTGTCGTCATGGAAGAGTGCCTGGGACGTATACAATGCACGACGGAAAGTTTCCCATTGAGACACGTAACCAAAGTGAAGTAACTCGCTTTTATGCTTCATGGCCGGAAGTAACCCCGTCTTGGCGGGCGTAAGATTCACACCACCAACATCGATTGTTTCCGGTATGACGTAAGAACCATCCGGATTGATAGTCGACTGAGTTGTCACAGCCTGCTCGAGCTAATCAGGAGTACGCAAGTGGGTCGTAACGTACGGAACATGAAGAGAAGTTGAGTAGACGTAAACGAGATGTTGTCCGACAAGTAACGCGACACGAATAGGTGCGTCACTCAACAACGTCCAATCATCCGGAGTCAAGATAATGCCAGTTTCCTCATGCAACTCACGAACGGCAACATCGACATGCTCTTCGTTAGCTGTGATTGAGCCAGCCCGAAACCAAATTTTACCATAGCGAGGCTCACGTTGTAACACAAGCTTAACGTTGGAAAGCTTAGTCCCTCCTACATGGAGTACAACCACTACGTAACGTCCAGGTCCAACAAAAGCCATTCTGAGTCAATCAAGCAACGTCGAGCGAATCAAACGATAGCGAAAACGTGTGTCGACCAACCAGGATAGCTCCGAAACCAATGTGGCGGTTAGCCTTATGTAGCTAACTGCTAGCACAAATCAGTTCCAATCTGTTCAATTCTGTCGCTGCTTGATGTTAGAGTGACAGTGCACATGGGAGATGATGAGAGGATGTCTCACTTCTTGTACTTTAGCAATTTATATTTTGTAATTGAACAAAGGAATTGTTAAATGGTTTTGTCACCTCCCTCTACCGCACTGAGCTTAAATAGGTTTCTGCCCATATAGCTTACGCCCGTTTGTCTCGCTTACGTGTCAGGCGTTCGGGCTTTCCAACTGTCGTCAACAATCTAGAGACGCGGCTCGACTAGCATGGAGAATCACGACGCGGCTCATTTTGCATAGGAAACCTCGCTTAGGCGCGTCATCTGGCTAACTATATTAATTGTGCGTACATGTACGTACCGGGAGGTATTGGTCGTACAGTATGCATCAGAACCCTTGCTAATATTGCAGTAGCGACGTACCCACGTTGTACGTCCATCCGATGGAAAAGCACGAATTGGAATTAGTAACGAGTACCTTTATAATGTCATGTAATGGACTGTTGCAAGACTGTACTTTTCACATTTAGGGCAGTAATTCATGGACCCATTGGTTAAATTGAGCACTAATTCATAATATACGCATTGATCAAATACGACACTAAGTCATGGATGCATTGATTAAATAAGGCACTTATTCATGGACCCGTTGATTAAATTGAGCATTAATTCATAATATACGCATTGATCAAATTCGACACTAGCTCATGGATGCAATGCTTAAATAATGCACTAAGTCATGGACGCATTGGAGCGGCTAATGCGGTAGACGCATCGTGATGTCATGAATATATCAATGTTTGATGCGGAGACTTAGTGGCGAATACGTGGAGACTAATGAGCGTGGAAACAAAAGAAGTTGGACGAGTTCCCACTGCCGACATGGTGGACGTAATACTGACCAATGTTTGAATTGTTCTATTCCTAGCTTAGGATTATTTCGTCGTTGTACATTGACTTAAATGTGAGCAAATCGCCTGCGAAGCCGTCTTTCTCTCAAGTCATTCAAACGAACGAAACGTCTATGCGCAACAAACACTTAAATACACATAATGACAGTGACCTAGTCCGGCGTGAATGTTCGTGAGCGTATATTCGGAGTCCATGATTTGCATCAACATGCCTTTGCGTTGATGAGGTACGCCGGTGAGTGTTTATTTCCATACCTCTCGGGTGAAAGGGCGGCATTTTGATGAATGCATGCGTGTATTCCATGCTTGTGTGTCCGTACACACGTGCACCTTGGAGCCGTCGTTCATGTATATAGCATCATTTGTGCACACGTCGAAACGGATTGTCGGTAAAATTCCATTGACTAAGTAATCTAGACATGACTAAGCTCCTTGTCGGATGTGTGTGTGTGTGTGTGTGTGTGTGTGTGTGTGTGTGTGTGCAAATAGATCTCTTAATGTATATACGCAAAACTGCGAGGCAGTGGTACGGGTATGTGTGCGTCCGGATGCAAGCATGCGCGCCGTGCGCGCATATTTCAGTTTGTATATCTTATGCGAGATAACGTGCTTACATGAGCGTAAGAAAGGGAGGGTGAGAGCGAGTACGGACAAGCATACACTCTTCCTCCGTGAATGTAGATCCAACTGTGTGTGTGTATTTTCGTGTGTTGAAATAAATGTGCGTATGTGTGTGTGCGTGTGTCTCTCAATGTGCACATGAATATGACATATTGTGTATTCGTGTGTCTTCGTCCAAATGCGCGCACGCGCGCATGTGTATGAGCAATTGTATAGAAGCACCATCCAATATGTCTCTGCGCAAATTGGTCTAAAAGCGTATGTATTTTGCATGTTTAAGTGTGCGTGAGTGGGTACACTATTGAAGGGGCGTGTTTGTGATTGCAAATTTAATAACCCATAATACGCAATACTTTGAGGTGGTGAGCATGAGTGTGCGTACGTCTCAACGCGCGCACTCGCGCGTGTGTGTTTGACTGTGGATTGAATATGTGAGATGGCTTGCCTATATCACTATGTGTATGTATGCGAGTGTGTAAAAGAGACAATATAATGCATCGCTATACATGCGAGTCCAAAATACATGATGTGGTAAAGTTCGCACAAAAGTGTGACAATTTGCCTCTCAGAGGTAACTTTTGACACAAATATGTTCTTGCTTGTTGTTGTTGCCACTACCGGTGAAAGTGCATATGGAGAGAGACGGAAGATGTTTGATTGTTTAGCGAGTTAATAGCAGAATACAATTGAACATAGATATGGTCAACTATGCATATCACTTCCCTCCGCTGCACCAAGCTTAAATAGGTCTAGCCTAGCTAGCTTGCGCCTTCTCTCGCGTGGTCCAACCTCGCCCCAAGCGCTAGGGCTCTCGTGACGGTATGAACTGACTAACGAATAAGCTTGTCTTCCTCGCGAAATTTTACCGGTACGTCTTGTAGCATGTTAGATTAAATGTGCGTGCTATACGTACCGGGAGGTATTGGTAGTACAATGTAGAACAGTACCCTCGCTAAATTGCAATGGCGTCGCGTAACCGCGTGGTACGTCCTTCCGATGGAAACGCAATCAAATAAGTAACGAGTAATTGTAAGATGTCATGTAATATGTGGTTACATAACAGTCCTCGTCACAGAAGCATGTCTCAACATTCGCAGAATTTCGAGAAATACGGTTGTGTGCGTGCTTGTGCGCGCGCGCGTGTGTGTATGTGACTCGTGATTTAGTGCGCACGCGTGATACAATGTATGCAAAAATCGAGGATGTAAGATGGCGTGTCTAAGGAGATAGAGAGAGAGAGAGAGAGAGAGAGAGAGAGAGAGAGAGAGAGAGAGGAGAGAGAGAGAGGAGAGGAGAGGAGAGAGAGAGAGAGGGAGAGAGAGGGAGAGAGAGGGAGAGAGAGAGAGAGAGAAATAGAGAGAGAGAGAGAGAGAGAGAGAGAGAGAGAGGGGGAGAGGGAGGGAGGGTGAGAGAGAGAGAGAGAGAGAGAGAGAGAGAGAGAGAGAGAGAGAGAGAGAAGAGAGAGAGAGAAGAGAGAGAGAGAGAGAGAGAGAGAGAGAGAGAGAGAGAGAGAGAGAGTGTGTGTGTGTGTGTGTGTGTGTGTGTGTGACCAGAAAGGTTCGCGTCGACGTTAGCGCGAGGGGCGGCGATGGGAGTGCGGCAGGAAAAATGGCGACAGGCAGGAGAAGTGAGGGGCGTACACATGTCAGCCAACACATGTTGAATGAGGCAATTGCCTTCGTGGTCTCCCGCGAGCACAGAGTAGGCTTCCTCGACGCGGTGGGGCTATGATGGGACTCAATGTTGCAAGGGTACTGACCACTCGCAGCGGATGGACGCCACAAACCCGGAGATCCCAGCCTGGTATTTCTGAACCTCTTTCTCAATGTCATCCGAATAAACATGGAGACGCCATGTCAGGAACGGAAGAACCTCCTTCATAGGCGAAGGCAACGCTTGCACGTTGAGTCGCGGTATTTATAGGCGAATGCTGATGTTCTGTGATTGAAATGAGAATGTCCAACACTATTTTCACTACCGTAGCACGGCGGGCAGCCTCACAGAACGGGGCAATTCCGTGTCGTGATTGGTACTCAGTAGCAAGAAGGCCACTAAACGACATCCATTTTTCCGGCGCGGTCGACTAAGCGTGTGGCCTAGTGTGCCGAAGGTCCCGGGTTCGAGACCCGTGAGGGGCAGGAATCCGGTACATAGGCGAACCACGGTCTACGATAAGACACCACCTTCCACATCGAGCTTGCATAAAGAAAGGGCCCCATACTTCATTCCTTGGAAAAAAACATCGTAGTGATGATTCACTGGGCTAAGCCCCAAGGGCTCGCTTACATGAGCTCAATTATACCAACTGCATGAGACCGGGACAGAGTATGGGGGGAGCACGGAATGCCGTATGAGACGTGTGTAGTCCTGGCGTGAACGCGCCAGTGATTCATGAACGAACTGCACCCTAACACCGGTGGCGCAGTAAATATGTGTTAGAGCAGTCGAGAGTAGCTCTGAAGATCCCGACCGCGATGGGGGTCCGGTCTTTATCTTAGCGCTGTGAGTAAGGTCACAATGAGCGCTGATGTGTGGGATGGCTCCGATACGCGCCCCGTCGGGTGTCAAGCAGCAGTGTGAATTGGCGAATTACGACAATCACTCGTTAGCATCACACATTTACCCACACTACAATCTCAAAGACATTAATATGAAGCCAATTTTGCACTGTTTCAATGGCGCACTCTTCCAAACTACCAGAGAGCAGGGAAGCTCAACGCATCGATGCCGGACGCTGGAGATTCACCATTTTTGATATCTTTGTGGAAGGGCTGTACTTCCTGACTAGAGAAAGAAATGACGGATGATCTTGTGAATATGAAAAGATCAAAGGGACCAAAGGCGGCTCTTATGCAGTGCGAATTAAAGTCCGCGCAGAAAGTGAGCCACGGAACTGAACTGCAATAATGGCAATAAGAAGCCACATGGTTAAAACAATGGAGGCAATCAACGTGGATGATCACAAATGAAGCATCGAACCACCAGATCATTGCCCCCTGTTCCTAAAGCACTCCCCAACGGCACGCTTAATCTCACAGTAAAGACAGGGCCTTGGACTCCGAATCACTAGCGTCTACGCGGATATCTGCCTGGTTGCGCTAACACCCCGAGACAACAAGGTTATTCAGACGAGTGCAGAGAAATGACGGCGGAGTAGGAAAGTGAATTATTTGATGTTTTACTTTACGCGCATGGCGCCTTCAAGCATTGCATATGAAATACTGACGAGTGTAGAATCGCCTCACACACATTACGCGCGCGCGTGCTTTGCAAAACACACGCACACATACAGCGCTTCTTAGTACGAGCGAATGAAATAGCGCGACCAAAACTATCAACACGAAAGGCGCCTCTCATTCGCATGATCCGATGTATCTTTCTAGCGAGAGGACAGAACAACAGCTAAGGTACCTGGCGCTCTCTTTCATCATGTGAGTGACCAAACATAATCGGAAAGGGCTCTTCCAAGCTCAACACAACAGGCAACAGAAACAATTGTACCTGAAACATGCACAGATTTGATAATATTTCATTGTATGGACCAGCAGAAAGGTTTCCAAGTATGAAAGTAGCAGTTATAGACATCAGCCTATAAAGACGCAACAGCGTGCACAGTAAAAGCCTGTGGAACAAGGTGGTAAGGGAGGAGCGATGCGCAAAGTATTCACTGAAACTGTTTTGAAGCCAACAAAATCACTTACTGGCACATATGGGGTCCTTCTTCAATGCGCCCTAGCGAGTACTCGGTGTGCCCCATCAACAGACGGCAATGATTCTGCTTTTCATCTTCTATCAACGCGGCCATTATCAAATGTATGCTGACACACATATAAGTGCATTACAACTAGCACGCGAGTATGTGCCTATCATATCTGATGAGACCCACAGGCAAATATTTGGTTAACACATCAGGTAAATGCGTCACATACACACCGTCTGAAGGAAAATAATGAAAACGCACCGCACATTAAAAGGACGTGTGCAAGGGCTCTATCAGTATCAAGGCGGAATGAAGTTTTTGTCTAAAAGCAACTTCGTTTAGTAAGGCTGATGCAAGGCTGATGCATTTAGTAAGGCTGATGCATTTTTCTGCATGATAATTACATTACACAACAGCCTAATCCGATGTGGGCGTGGGCAGAGGTCTGGAGTACACGAACAGCTCCCCGTCTGGGTCCTGCATTACGCGGAAGGTATCATCAACGTACCTCACAAACACGTGGCACACTGGTGCCCGGCCCCTGTTCCAAGGAAGCGCCTTCCAGACTTTAGAGACCGGAAAATCGGTGTCCATCAGAGATTTGCCTATCAGCGGGATACCCTTGATGTTTGGAATGCCTGTGCAACGCAAACACAACAGTAATTCACAGAAAGCACTGGAACACGGCGATTGAGCAGTGCTGATCCTCGGACATTAATCACTCATCAGATTTTCTGATGAGAGGGAACCTACCTGGCGCACACTCGACGCGTGTTCTTTGCAGCACCATGTCCATACGGCCCGTGAGAGGGTCAAGAGTGAGGTCAGTAGCAAAGGAGATCACACGGCCGCCGAATGTCGGTAAAAGCTTGAACCATCCGATGATGGGAATGACAGTGAGTGCAAAGATGATGGTGTCAAATTCAGACTTGAATTCAGCACGCTCGAACGTTATGTCCTGGGCAACCCGCCCGACGGTGGAGGTGCCCCAGCTCTTGACCTGGAGATCATGGAGCTTGAAAAATAGGGAGGACTTGGACTTGTCATCGAATGCTGCTTGGATGGCCATGAAGAAGGGAGAGCTGCGGAAAAGCTGGCAAGTGGAGTACACCAGTTCCCACTCGCCATCGATTTCAGCCTCCTCAAACGGCCGCCCATTTTGTGCTTCACACAGCGCCAGCACAAGATCTCGTAGTTGCTGACGCTTTCCCTCGTACGCACGGGATACAAGGCGGTCGTGGAGCTGCCCTCGGTCGACAGTCGCGGAGTGCTGCAGGATCTGCAACTTTATGTCGCTCACTGACGACTGCGTCGACAGAGCTTCGGATGCAGACGCTATTCGGGAGACGCCACCGCGTGTTCTCTGCCAAACAGGTGCCCGAATGATGCAACCAAACAGATTTTTCCAGCTCGGTGCTCTCTTTGCTGGCGATCGCGGGGAGTAAACAGCACCGCCGTGGTGTTGAGGCGCGCTGGGAAGTGAGTGCTGCAGCATCCTAAGCACCGTAGAACCGCTACGATACAAGCCAAGGAAGAGCGGCCTACGCGTGGCGGCCACTTCGAAGATATTCAAGCGCAAAGATAACGGTCAATCAGGGACGCCAGTAGCTACGAGCAGCGTAACCTTTGACTCGAGGCAGTGACGCCAATATCTTAAGTCTTGACGGGTTCTGTACTACATATTCGACGCTGATGTGCATGGAATACAATGCTTACGCTGAGGAACTCGTCTTCGGCATCGCGCCCCTGCCTGCTCGACCGAATGACTGTTATATCATTGGCGACAGCTATTTTGTCACATTACTAAATTTGATTTTTACAAGAAAAAGCAGTGCGCAGGCCAGCAAGGAAAAAGAAGAATAGAGGAAAAAACCTAAGCCCGGGGAACAGGAAGGCATGCCACAGCGTCAGCACTGCACTAAATATTGGTTACAAGAAGAACAATATGAGCACGGACATGGAATGTGGGAAGGGAAACAAAAGGGCAAGAGTGACAAGATGATCACGGAATCCAAAGCACGGCAAAAGGAAAGCACTACATTGTGCACAAACCTAGCAGATTAAACTAAGGAAACTCCAAGGCCACGCCGAGAATGTAACACGCGGAGGCGACAAGCGGCGCCTCACGCGCCGCTCGAGGAAGCACGCGGACGCTTGCGGCCCATGGCGCGGGTGAAGAGCGCCGTGGCAGGAGAAGGCATCCCAGCCGAGGAAGAAGCGGCCTCCACGCCGTCCGCAGCGGCGGACAAACCGCGCAAGACGTTGTCCGCGTGAGCAACATGGACAGCGAGAGAGACCTTTTGACCCCATGAGGCCAACAACTTGCCCACATGCATCCCTTTAGATGCGGCTGTCTGCTTGGCTAGCTCCGTCAAGAAAGCCGTGGCGTGGCCGCCGAGAGTACCAAATTCCGTGACTGCAAAGGGAATGAAACGGATGTCAGCACTGCACTCCTTTATTCATTGTCACATTATATATTTGGCGGATGAATAAAGTTCGAATTGTTGGCGTTTTTCGTCCCGAAGTCGGCTGCAACATGTACGGTACCGGGACGAGGAGAATTGTCAATTTTTTTCATCAATAATATCTACTCATATTCATACTATCGCTATATTTGCATGTCATCTCGATTATGATATTTCAATAAGGTGATATGATTCTGATGGTAGATGTAAAATCCTTGCGTCCTTCGCAAACAAGCCCGCGGATTCCGCTACGCAGGTGAGGTAGGCAAGAGCAGGTGCACCACCCTCATGGGTTTTGATTATAAGAGAAACAACATGAGCACGGAAAGGGAAAAACGGACGGGTAACAAAAGGGCAACAATGCCAAGAGGATCACGGAATCCAAAGCACGGCAAAAGGAAAGCACTACATTGTGCACAAACCTAGTAGATTAAACTAAGGAAACTCCAAGGCCACGCCGAGAGTGCAACACGTGGAGGCGGCAAGCGGCGCCTCACACGCCGCTCGAGGAAGCACGCGGACGCTTGCGGCCCATGGTGCGGGTGAAGGGCGATGTGGCAGGAGAAGGCATCCCAGCCGAGGAAGAAGCGGCCTCCACACCGTATGCGGCGGCGGACAAACCGCGCAAGACGTTGTCCGCGTGAGCAACATGGTTACATGGACGGCGAGAGAGACCTTTCGGCGCCATGAGGTTAACAAATTGCCCACATGCATCCCTTTAGAGGCGTTTGCATGCTTGGCCATCTCCGTCAAGAAAGCCGTGGCGTGGCCGCCGAGAGTACCAAATTCCATGACTGCAAAGAGAGTGAAGCGGATGTCGGGGCCACTCCTCACCGCCTCAAAGTACTTCTCGAACTTGGTTTCCTCAGCACGGCGTAGAGCAACGTCGGGGGACGGGGGGCTAGTAACCCCGAACAAACCGGAAACCAAGGCATCAAGGGCAACTTTGGAGCCTCGGATGCCGTGATAGTGCAAGCCACCCACATCCATAGGGAGGCCGTCGTTGCCGTTGGGGAGTTGAACTAACATCGTGGGGTCTGTGAAAACTTCGACGCCAGCCCCGAGTGCGCCACGAACCTCGGAGATGATTTCCGCAAGGGCCGTCACTAACCAAAAGTGAGCGGTGTGGACCGAAGCATCTCCGCCGCATCGAGCCAAATGGTCAGCATAAGCATTGGCCACGCAGCATCTCACATATTAACACCCGCCGACGCGAGCGCACCCCGCATAGCTTGAACTGAGAGATGGCATGAAGCACAAGCATTGGGAGAGAGTGGAGTAAAGAAGATGCGGGATGAGGGTAGGCCGAAGACGCGACAAACCGCGACGCGGAAAACTGCGTCGTAGTGCTAAGGGAACTTGTCACGGAGCTCGCCCAAGCGACGCAAAGTAGGCGGGTCCGAAGCCAGAAACGCAAGGGCGCCGTGGCCGAAACGAAATGCGAAACGCCTAGAATCCGGCCGAGCGCGGTTAGAAAACGTGGGATCGAGCTTCGCGAAGCGAAGCAAGTTGACGCGCTCACCCATGTGGGCGTGTAGCTTTGGAAAGATGTCCGTGGTGAAACGCATGAAAGATGTCATGCACCACGCTCCTACATATTGTATCATATTATTCTAAACGAATGGGGATTATTTGAGTTTCGTAGATATCACAATCAAAATTTATTAAATCCACCCCTTTTCCTTGTCATGCTGCTGCCCGTAATAATATCATACTATCAACTCGTAAGGATTATAAAGCTACATGTAGTTGCGATAAAGGTAATTATTTGTCATACTTTTAAAATTCTAGAGGTTTAAATTACACGGGGGCAAGATTAGCAAGCGTTGCCATGACGCTTCGCAAGTCTAACCGTCCATGCTAGCTTTACATTCGTTGCCGTAGTAAAATAGGCTCCCTATATATTACGCACCGCACACATCGCCATACCATCTTCTGCCTTTTGTGCGAGGACATCTCATGCAAACGGCACCTAGACTCTAGGATTCTAGTCTCAGTCTAGTCTAGTCTGTCTAAGATGTCTATCTACCACCAAGTGTGTAAGACTACCTACGACACAACAATGTCAAACTCTTTGCCTAGTCACTTGCATCCATTTGTTGACGTTCCCGAAGTAGAGTCCTCCATTTCAGCACAAGTCGCGAATTTCACTTTGTTAGTGCAACAACTTTTGCTAAAATCAGAGGGCCACGACTGTCATGGTTGGCCTTCCGAGAGCTAATTGCGGGCCCCAATCTATTTTGTTTTACTTTTTGATTTTGTTTTTGCAGGCGAAATGTTGATGGGGGAAGAATGCAAAGATGTTTGACTATTAGACATTAGATTGTAATTGAACAAAAGAATGAGTCTATTAGCACTAGCATCCCGTTGCCTAGTGCCTATGTATAAGGTAGCTATTTGTCATACTAGTTCTTAGTGTTATACTATTAGCGGTACTCTATTCGTTGTTAGTGGCGGTCGGCCGGCCTTGCCGGTGCCTTCGCCGGCCGCCATATCTCTCATTCTCACTTCTCTAGTCACCACAGCCGGCCCCCTTGTGGGGCCGGCACCACCTCCGTGTAACTATCCGTTCATGATTCCGACAGATTATGTGCCCTCCACCAAGTTTCACTAGAGAAGAGAATCGTCCAACCGACACCACGCTTCGCCTTCGAGCTGGTTGTCCGCGACTGTCCTACCATCTCCCACGTAAAAAGGAGAAGAGCGTGTGTAAAGCGCCCGGCGCCACGCTCGCCCCCACCAGCTTTCAATCTCATCTAGCCTTCAACCTACCGATGCTCTCGACTGGATCTGGTTTTTAATACCGACCCGCGAAAATTCGGCCCGTGCGTACTTTAATTAGTACTATTAAAAAAAATCCCAAGGCAACGCCGCAACGCTCACCTAACTTAGCGAGGAGCTTAACTTCCCCACGGCGAAAGGGGGAAGTCAACACGAGCGCCCGTCTATGCTTGTGCGTGCCTACACGCTCCCAATGGCCTTGTTGGCTTTGATTCTTCCTCGCCGGTCGCTCTCATGCGTCGGCTAATTCGCCATGGGAACAGTTTTTCCCGCTACATGTTTGACTAGCACATTACGCAGTACATTTGTAACCGCTTCATATCGGCAACTCGCCGGTAGCGGCACGTTCCTGTGCGCGCATGTCGTTACACCTACCCGGCTTGAGACACACGCTACAAGCACTACACATTCGACCAAGATGGCACCTTCCTCGACGCAAATTAGGACGACGTCAAGACCTCGGTTGCCTTGAGGGGGGTCTTAGCACTAGCATCCCGTTGCCTAGTGCTTATGTACAAGGTAGCTATTTGCCATCCTAGTTCGTGGTGTTGTGCTATTAGCGGTACTCTATTCCCTATTAGTGGCGGTCGGACGGCCCTGCCGGTGCTTTCACCAGCCGCCATATCTCTCCTTCTCACTTCTCTTGTCAACACAGCCGGCCCCCTTGTGGGGCCGGCACCACCTCCGTGTAACTATCCGTTCCCGATTCCGACATAGTTAAATACTTATGTCGCCTCCCTCTACTGCACTAGGCTTAAATAGCCTTCGCCTACTTAGCTTGCACATGCTCTCGTCCGATCCACGTGCCATGTGCATGGCCTCTCCAAACGTCGCCAATCAAACTAGCGACGCGGCTTGTCTAGCATTGGAATTCTCGTCGAGCATTGGGAACTTCATTCGGCGCGTCGTGTAGACGGTTAGACTTACTCTGCGTAATGTACGTACTTGGAGGTACTTGCGATACAATGCGCAGTAGTGCCCTTTGCTTAATTGCATCAGTAGTGGCGCACCCACGATGTACGTCTTTCCGATGGAAGAGCACGAATTGTAATTAGTAACGAGTACATGTACAATGTCTTGCAATGTATTGTTGCATGACAAAACACGTCACACTCGTACCCTCCCCCTCGTAACATATCTTGAGGCCGCCGCGAGGCAGACCTCCGTGGTTTAGGCTTCTTTACTAAAGCTGTTACTGGGACTCAAGAATGCGCGTTGGGTGAACGTGCATGAAGTCGATGCACGCATGAGTCTTGACAAACTTGTGCCATTGGGGCGTCTCCAAGAAATCGTGTAACGGCACTGTTCGGTGTACCTCACATAACCGGTGCCATACACGCGGTATATCGTCATCACTAAAGTGTGTCATGAAGAGGAAATGTGTGCCTCGACGTCTAGGTAACGACTTAATGCACACAGCAGAGATGTGAGATACATCAAACTCCTCATCATCACCTTCTAGAAGAGTAATTGGGACAACAAGTCGCAGCGAAGCCGTTGAGCAGGGTTTCAAGTTGTTGACGTGAAACATTGGGTGTAAGCGTACTGTAGATGGTAATTTCAATGTGTAATTGTGTTTTCCAATATGCTCTTTGACAGTAAAAGTTCCAAGATGTCGATCACGCAGGTTTCTGTTAGGTTGTCCACGTAGTAAGAAGAGGCTCTTTATAACAATGGTCACCTTATCTCCTCGAACGAAGTATGGGGCTGTCGACGGTTCTAAACAATCTTACATCTTATCTTTGTGTACCTATAATACCGAGAGTACCGAAGTGTGTACCTCTTGTAGTAATATTGACCGCTTTGTCGCGTCTTGCGAAACCGGAATTGAAGGTCGCATACTGAACAGTAGGTCATGGAGTTCTTCATGAGAGAAACCAAAGTTGGCCTCGAAGGGTGTGTGCTCAACTCCTAGCGCACGGGTAGCGTTGCACGCAAATTCCACTTGAGGCAACAAGTATGTCCAGTTACATCCGTCGTAGCAATAGAAACAACGTACAAGCTGCTGAAACGTTATGTTGACGCGCTCCTTCAAAAAGTATGTCCATCTGTTTCTTGGTGTCGACTGGAATACATGCTGAATCGCGTTCCAAGGCGTTTCCAAAGTGTTTGCCATAAGCCACTGACCATTTTCGGTTCGCGATCACAAAACAACACTCGGGGCAGTCCGTATAGCCGATAGACTCCCTGTAAAAACAAGTCAGCATTTTATTTTGTTTGCCATAAGCCACTGACCATTTTCGGTTCGCGATCACAAACCAACACTCGGGGCAGTCCGTATAGCCGATAGACTCCCTATAAAAAGAAGTCAGCATTTTCCTCTGCTATAACGCTTTCTGTGCACATCAGAAAATGGGCCATTCGAGTCAGATGGTCGATCACAATCAAGACACTGTCAAAAGCGTTACTCACAGGTAAGTGTGTTAAGTAGTCAAGACCAAGCGCTTGTCACGGTCTAGGTGGAACAGGTAATGGGTAAAGAATCGCGGCCGTTTGTGGTTGAATCTTTGCTTGTCGACGTACGCCGCAGCGCTCACAACCATCTTTCACATCTTGACGAATTCGTTTCCACAAGAATTTGTCGAATGCTTTAGCAAGAGTGCTAGCAACTCCATTGTGACAAGCTCGCGAATTGTCGTGCAACTCAGTAATCAATCGCAGTCGGAGATCGGAGTTCCGCGGGACAAAAGGGCGATCGAGACGCCAAACGTACCCAGCTCTGGCCTCTATCCGGCTGTCTATCGTCCACTCACCCTCGTCCCCATAAAACGAGTCTTGGGAGTACCCCTCGCAAATGAGATCGGCCAACTCAAGATTCAACCGCAGCGCGTTAACGGTCCGTAGAACTGCGCGTCTTCTAACAACGGCTAGGCCTTCCGTCGTGATTCCTCATATGACGGAACCTCGCCATCCCGAGACAATTGAATTGTGGCATGAGGTACGAAATCCGGACGCCGACTTAACGGATCAGCTTCATTTAGGGCACCCTTGCGGAACGCAAGTGTCATCGAACCCACAAGCGGTTGCAAGTCCCGAAAGTAACGTGCTTGCCGTTTGTCCAGCTTGTTGTTCGGTTGCTTGAGCAAATGCCGCACTGTGTCGTGGTCTGCTACGACAAGGAACTTAGAGCACCCTTCAAGGTAACACCTCCAATGCTTTAGTGCTTCGCAGACGGCCAAAGCTTCTAAATCGTAAGCCGAGTAGGTGTTGCTACGCTTAGGTGAATGCAGCTTACGCGCCCAATAAGATACTGGTTGAAGTCCTCCTCCTTGATATTGCAACATGAGTGTTGCAATTCCCAATGTTGAAGCATATGTATCTACGGTGAACGTCGCGTCCGAGCTGATGACCCCCGGAAGGATCAAGCATGGCGCGGAAAGGCGCCGTAACTTCAGAGTCTCAAAGGCTTCCAAACAGGCAGGCATCAGCGTAACTTTCTGTGGCAACTGGCAAGGACTTCCGCAGTAAGTCCGTTAAGGGTGCCGTAAGGTCGCTAAAATGATAGATGAACCCGGCGTAGAAGTTGCAGAATTGCACGAAGCTGCGAACTTCCTTTTGTGTCGAAGGCCATGGCCAGTCTGCCAGACACTTTCTTTGAGGAAACAGAAATTGTTCCAGTTCACACTGTGTAGCCCAGGTACTCCATTTCTTGAAGTCCGAAGAGCCATTTCTTAAGACGTTACTTCAAACCTTCTTCCTTAAAGCGTTGTAGAACAAGACGCAAGTGCTCCATGTGTTCTTCTTGAGTATGAATGCAGACACAGACGTTGTCGAGGTAGACCGTAACGAACTTATGTAAAAAGTCGCGTAATATGTCATTCATCATTCGCTAAAATGTAGCCGGTGCATCGCGGAGACCAAACGGCATGGCGACCCACCCCATTAGGCCATTTGAAATTAATTTGAAATTAAACACTCCACTACCAGTAAAAACCAGCTGGAGTCTCTGGGCCCCCCCTTTTGCCTTTTGCTATGCCATACACGACTTAGAAGCGTGAGGTAGACCGTGAACCACTAATCCCAACCTCTCCAATGGCAGTAACGATACCGTCTAAAACACACCCGTATCCATGTATTTATTATTTTTCAGGTCTAGACCTTTTTTTTTTATATAAAATATGAAATAAAAAGTGTCGCTAGTCTCCACGATACGCGGCCTGCTCCAGCCGCGGCGGGGTTGCCGATCAGCAAGGCTGGTCAGCATGAGCTGGTCGAGTCGAACCTGCATGGCCTCGGCTCCTGTGCGACTCCGGTCGTGCCGGAGGTAGGGGGAAAGGCATGTGGAAAACCCCCCTCGCGCAGGTCGTCGTCGGACTCGTCTCGATCCGTGCTCGACCCCGTCCGAGATATCGGAGATAGTGGCCGCTCTGCTCGGCGCGACCCTCCACCTAGTCTAGCCTTCTCCCCCCCCCGCGGGGGCTGGGAGGAGAAAATAGCCAAGTTGGAGACGGTGTCGGGCTAGCTTTCCTGCCTCCGAGCCAAATGTCTCATGTCCCATGTCCGTTTGCCGTCTGTTTCCACCACCCATCTGATCGCGCTGTGCTGGCCGCACTTGTCTCCCCGAGTGATTTACGTTGTTAAGGGGCCGCCTATACGAGCAGTGTGCCGTTGCGATAACCCGGGGCACACTGCATGAGGCAGCCTATCGATAACCGGGTACCGACTAGGGGAGGGGGAACGGATAATGCCCAGGGATCGGTTATCCTCAAAAGATGGTGGGTACGGGAATATTTAACCGAGAACCCCCCGTACCGGGTTTTTCCGGCGGCGGATGATCCTCCCGACCTCCGCCGCCAGACCGTGCCGCTCCTCCGGCTGCGACCCGCCTCCATCCTGCGTATCTTCGGGCCTCTCCCCCAGGGAGACCAGAAGGTTTCGCAGGGCTGGCGGCTGCTAGCGAGCGCCGTCCCTAGCGCTGCTTCCCAGCTGTCCGCCGCCAGCTCCAACACCCTCGTCCCTCCGCCGATCCGTCCGTACCCCTCTTCGCCAAAAAATATTTTTGCCGCCCCCGCCCCATCGTCGGGAGAGTATCTGCGAGTATTTAGTCGCGGAAAAGAGATATCGGATTGGCCGAGCGGGAGATCCATGTGCCGGTGTACGGATATTATGTTTTTCCAAAACTCTCAGTACAAGGCTTCCCGACAGTTGCTGATCCCGCGGATCGCAGCTGTCGGTACCTCGTTCAGCCCCCTACCGTGCCAGGCATGGCACGGCTATGGGGTTACCAGCGCCCACCGCGTGGAGGTAGAGGTAGGTGCCGACGGGCCTGCGAGCGCACCTCCCTCCGGGGCCGCCGCCGCTGCGCCGCCGGCGGGCGCCCCATTAGGCCATCATGTGTCTGAAACGCTGTCTTGTGAATGTCTTGATCACGCACTCAAACTTGATAGAAGCCATACGCGAGGCTCATATGAGAGTAAAAACTCGCGTCCTTAAGTTCATAAAGTGTGTTATCCACTCGCGGAAGGGGGTAAGCGTCCTTACGCGAAACCTCGTTAAGTCCACGGTAGTCAATGCACAGTCGCAGCGAGCCATCACCTTTACGCACAAATAAATTGGCGAACCAAACTCACTGTGGCTGGGTCGAATCAAGCAAGCCTCCAATGGGTCTTTTGGCTGTCGATTGAGCTCAGTGCGCTCCGCAAGTGTAAATTTGTTAAGGCGTTGACGTTGCATCGGGCCAGTTGTGTCAATAGGATGATCACATTGTCGGCTCACATGCGGTGAATCCAATGGCTGCAATAATTCCGGGAAATCATCGTTTAATATAAGGCTAGGGATCAAGTGAATTTTGTCGATGTTGATGGTAATGATATTTTGCAACGTCGATGTTGATGGTAGTGATATCTTGGATTGTCGATGTTGATGGCGTTGATAGTTTGGGATGCTGACATCGATGGCAATTTAAGCCGATATTATCGCCGATGTATCGATATTTGGAACGATATATCGATACATCCGGCTTAAATAATCAGTATTTTACAATTGTTTTGATAATTGATGGCATTGATGCGAGCACTATTGCCATCGTGTCGATGTCGATGTCGCAACCTATCACATCGATGGCACTATCACCAGGTGATGATGATACTATCGACGATGCATCGATGGCTGATCCCTAGCCTTAGTTTAATATCGACCGAAAATTATCACGTTGTTCTAGAATAAGTTACTCTCCAATGTGAAATTCCGTTGGTTGTTCCGCAACTGGCGAGATGTTAATAACGTAAAATTCAGCGTCACGTCCCTCGTTGCGGCGCGTCTTGCGCAGGCATTTCGGAATCTTGCCAGATGACATTAAAAGACACTCATCAAGACGTCGCTCCTCAACTTGGGTCTCTACTGTGGTTCCGTCCATCAACGTAAAAACACGCGTCGTGCCGAGGAGTAAAGTGGCCTCCTCATCGTAAAGCCATGGTAAACCAAACACTAGATCAACATCGCGTAAATCACGGAGAACGTAAAAAGTCCGCTGAAAATCGTGACGAGCTAGCTCAAAGGCGACGTCACAAACTGTCGAAAAATCACATGTCGACCATTGGCAACTGGGGTCTTGGTTGAAGACTTACGAGTATGTAGTAAGGCAAAGCGTGTGGCGAAGTTTTCGGACACGAAGTCAAGAGTCGCAGCACAGTCGACTAATCCAAAAATTAGCTGCCCACCATTTTAAGTTTTCACGGTCAAGTCAGTTCGAATTAGAGGCCGAGCTTCAATGAGGTCCGTTAACCAGACGGTAGCTTTCGGGGAAAACTGTCTTAGCGTAGCAGTGGACTCTTTCGGGACGTCTAGTGGTACTGGTACCGAGATAGGCTCATCAAGAACTTTAGTAGGAGCTGGATCGTAAAATGGACAATTAGCGTCAACTAACCACAACTGAACAAGCCAAGGGGTTGGCGCAACCACATCCTCTTGAGTTGGATCGTCCAACGCTTGACGGGTAAACAACTGTGTCCTAGTTGGAAATTCTTGATAAAGTTTCCAGTTTCGAGTGAGCTCATTGAACTTAGCCCATTTATGAAAAACAAACACATCCATCGTAGATGTCGGAGTTGTACGCCTATAACTCTCGAAATGACGACCGATATGCTCTGCCAACTCCGAGGGCAGATTGATGAACACGCGTTCTCCATTAAAGTCTCGCTCCATGATCGAATCACTCGGCGAACAGTGAGGTAAGTCACCGTGCGAGTTAAGACCCTCGTCATCATTACAACCCTCCAAAGTGAAGTCAAATTGTCCGTGTAGAGGTTCGAAAACAAAGTCAACTAGTTTACAATCAATCGAACGTTTGGTTGCAGGCTTACGACTCCCTATGAGCTTGTTCTTTGACGTCGACGACCTGCTACCAATGTCACAGGTGTCGCAACTATAGTCGATGGAGATGTCAAATGGGTTTCGACGACCTCTGTCGCTAACATTGTCTCAAGACGATCAAAAAATGTAGCAAGCTACTCGAGTTCGTCAAAAGAGCAGCCGTGCCACCATCATTTTTGCTTTGATGGAGCTCCCACCGCCTCCTTGCCTTTGAGCTACGGGCATTGAAAGAGACTATGCCCATTCTTGTGGCACTTGAAGCAAAGTCCCTCCTCTTGATGGCGTTGGCGCTCGTGTGGGGTCAAAGCCCTAACATGTGTTGAAATCAATTCGGCTAGTATTTGAAGAAGTTTGTCCACGACCTCCACGTCCGTTGTCACGACACCGACCACGACCTCGATCACGACTAAATCCCGGTCCTTCACCACGTTGCCAAAGAATCGTCGTTAGGCCGCTTCTTGGTAAGTTGTCCAATGAAATGAAATGAAATGAAATTGTTTACAACAATACCGGTATAAACCGGCTGCTGTCTCTTGGCTCCCCGTTCAACGCCAGTTATTTGTGGACTTATATGCCGGAGTAGACCGTAAACCACTAATCCCAACCTCTCCAAACGCAGTGACGATACCGTCTAAAACATACCCGTATGTAGGTATTTATTACTTTCTTATCTATACGTATTTTTTGGATACATTATGAAATAAAAAAGTGTCGCTAGTCTCCACGATACGCGGCCGGCTCCAGCCGCCGCGGGGTCGCTAATCAGCAAGGTTGTTCAGCTTGAGCTGGTCGAGTCGAACCTGCTTGGCCTCGGCTCTTATGCGACTCCGGTCGTGCCGGAGGTAGGGGAGAAAGGCAGGTGAAAAACCCCCCTCGCTCATGTCGTCGTCGGTCCCGTCTCGATCCGTGCTCAACCCCGCCCGAGGTATTAGCTGCTCCTCCCGACGCAGCGCGCCACCAAGCCCAGTCTTCTCTCCTCCTTCGGGGGCTGAAAAGAGAAAATAACTAGGCTGCAGACGGTGTTCGGCTGGCTATCCTGCCCCCGAGCCAGATTTTCTCCTGTCCCCTGTCCTTGTTCCGTATGTTTCCAACACCTATCTGATCGCGTTGTGGCCGTCCGTACCCCCCCCCCCCCGGTGGTTTACGTTGTTAGGGGGCCGCCTTTATGAGCAGTGTGCCGTTACGATAGCCCTAGGCACACTGCTTGAGGCAGCCTATCGATAACCGGGTACCCACTAGGGAAGGGGTTGGAAGAACACAGGGATCGAGTCGCCGGTCCTCAAAAGATGGTGGGAATTTTTCCAAAAGCCCCCCGTACCGGGCTTTTCCGGCGGCGGGTGATCCTAAGGACCGCCGCCGCCAGTCCGTGCCGCTCCTCCGGCTGCGACCCACCTCCGTCCTGCGTAGCATAAGGCCTCGCCCCCAGGGGAGACCTAAGGCTCTCGCAGGGCTTGCGACTGCTAGCGAGCGCAGTGCCCTAGCGCTGCTTCCCAGCTGTCCGCCGCCAGCTCCAACACCCTCGTCCCACCGCCGATCCGTCCGTACCCTTCTTTGCCCAAAAATATTTCGCAAACGCCGCCCCCGCCCGATCGTCGGGAGAGTATCTGCGAGTATTTAGTCGCGGAAAAGAGATATCGGATTGGCCGAGCGGGAGATCCATGTGCCGGTGTACGGATATTATGTTTTTCCAAGACCCTCCGTACCGGGCTTCCCGACAGTTGCTGATCCAACGGATCGCAGCTGTCGGTACCTCGTTTAGCCCCCTACCGTGTCAGGCCAAGCACGGCTACAGGGTTACTCGCGCCCACTGCATGGAGGTAGAGATTGGTGCCGACGGGCCTGCGAGCGCACCCCTCTCCGTGGCCGCCGCCGCTGCGCCGCCGGCGGGCGCCTAAGTTGTCCACCTCTAGGGGTAGTAGATTGGATAGCTCTTGGCCTAGCACGACCCAAATGTGGTGAATCAGCTACGAGGTCGTTCAGAAAACTTTGCAGCTCCACCAATGGTAAATTGTAACCCTTATGTTGCGAACGATGGGACTTGGCTTGGGTGTGAAGTTGAAAATTAGCCAGTCAACTAATAAACCGAACACAGTGAAGATCATATGCGAGAGGTTGACGGGAACTTCGTAAAAAGTCGTCGAAAAGCCGTGTGTAGTCGACGTAAGCCCAAGCGCAAGGCGATAATTGGGTCGTCGCGAATGTTAGATAAAAGGGACGTCTTGCGAATCTCCTACTCCAAAATGTCAAATGAATCTAGAGTAGCAGCCTCTTGCTTACGATTGAGCCACCGATTGTTTAGAGGTATAGAAAACTGAGACGTAACCCACACTACAACGTTGTACGTGTCGGCGATGATCCCACGCACATGTGGCGGTTAGCCTTCTTTAGCTAACTGCTTGCACAAATCAGTTCTAATCTTTTAAGTTCTGTCGTTGCTTGATATCGGTGTAGTGGTGCAGATGGGAGATGATGAGAGGATGTCTCATTGCTTGTACTTTAGCAGTATATGGTGTAAGTGAACAAAGGAATTGTAAGTGAACAAAGGAATTGTCACCTCCCTCTAATGCACTGGGCTTAAATAGGATTCTACCCAGATAGCTTATGCCTTCTTGTTTCGCTTACGTGTCAAGCGTAAGGGCTTTCCAACCGTCGTCAACAATCTAGCGACGCGGCTCGATTAGCATGGAGAATCACGACGCGGCTCATTCTGCATCGGAAACCTCGCTTAGGCGGGTCATTTGGCTAGTTAGATTAACTGTGCGTACATGTGCGTACCGGGAGGTATTGGTCGTACATTATGCATCAGAACCCTTGCTAATATTGCAGTAGCGACGTACCCACGTTGTACGTCCATCCGATGGAAAAATTCGAATTGGAATTAGTAACGAGTACATGTAGAATGTCATGTAATGTAGTGTAGTGTTGCAAGACTGTACTCGTCACACTCGTACCCTCCCCCTCTTGGCAGGTTTGTGAGGCCGCCGTGAGGTAGACCTCCGTTGTCAAAGCTCCTTTACTAAAGCAGTTACATGGAGTCAGGAATGCGCGTTGGGTGAGCGTGCATGAAGTCGATGTACGCCTTAGTCTTGGCAAACTTGTGCCATTGGGGCGTTTCCAATAAATCTTGTAATGCCATTGTTTCGTGTACCTCGTTTAACCGGTGCCATAGAGGTGGAATGTCGTCATCACGAAAGTGCGTCATGAAGAGCAAATATTTGCCTCCTCGTCCAAGTAACGACTTGATGCACACAACACACATGTGTGAGACGTCGAACTCCTCGTCGTCTCCTTCACGAACAATCACCGGGACACCTGATCGCAGTGGAACGGTAGAGCATGGTCGTAAATTGTTCACATGAAACACAAGTTGTAAGCGTACTGTTGCTGGAAGTTTCAATCTGTAAATGTGTTTCCCAATTTGCTCTTCCACTGTAAAGGGTCCAAGCTGTATGTCCCTGAGTTTCCTGTTAGGTTGTCCACGTAGAAAAATGTTTGTTGTAACGATTGATACCTTGTCTACTTTGACGAAGTGTGGCGCTGTAGACGGTTTTGTGCGCGCTTGCATCTCGTCCTTGTGTAGATGTAACAAAGAGCGTACCAGAGTATGTATTTCATGTAACAATTGTATTCGCTTTGTTGCGTCTTCCGAAACCGGAATTGACGGTCGCATGCTTAACAATAGGTCAGGAGGCTCCTCAAGAGAGAATCCAAAATTAGCCCCAAACGGGGTGTTTCAATTCCGAGTGTACGAAAGGCGTTGTACGCAAATTCCACTTGTGGTTGTAGAGTCGTCCAATCAAAGCCGTCATAGCAACGGAAGCAACGAAGAAGCTGCTGAAATGTGTTGTTCACTCGCTCTCTCAGTCCGCATGTCTCAGAGTGTCGACTGGAAGACATGTTCAAGCGCGTTCCGAGGCGTCGCCAAAGTGTCTGCCAAAAGCCACTGACGAATTTCGTGTCACGGTCACTGACTAGCACACGGGGTAGTCCATGCAATCGGTAGACTGCCTGCAAAAACAAAGTTGCAGTTTCTTCGGCAGTAACAATCTCTTTACACTGCAGAAAATGGGCCATTCGAGTCAAATGGTCTACTATAATCAGCACACTGTTAAAGTCATTGCTCTCACGTAAGTGTGTCAAGTAGTCAAGACCAATTGTATGCCACGGTCTGGGTGGAACTGGCAATGGGTAAAGAATCGCAGCCATCTCCGGTTGAATCTTTGCTCGTCGACATACGCCGCAGCGCTCACAAAAATCTTTCACATCTTGGCGAATTCGTTTCCACCAGCATCTGTCGAGCGCTTTAGCAAGAGTGCTAGCAACTCCTCTTTGACTAGCTGACGAACTCGCGTGCAGCTCTGTGATCAATTTCAGTCGGAGCTCAGAGTTCCGCGGAACACAGAGGCCATCGAGGCGCCAATAATATACAGCTATGGCTTCTATCCGGCTGTCTTTTGTCCACTCACCCTGGTCCCCTTAAAACGAGTCTTGGGAGTACCCCTCGCGATTGAGATTAGCGAACTCAGGGCTTATCTGCAACGCGTTAACATTCAATAAATTTAACATTGCGTCTTCAAACAACATATGGGACTTCCGTCGTAATTCTCGATCTGGCGGAACCTCGCCATCCCAAAATAATGGAACTATGGCCAAAGGTACGAAAAGTGGACGCCGGCTTAACGGGTCAGCTTCATTCAGAGCTTCCTTGGAAATTGGAAATTGGAAATTGTTTACAGCATGTGCCGGCAAACTGGACCGACTGCTGTCTCTCGGGCCACTCTACTTCGCCATACAAGACTTATTAGCAAGTTGGGCCCGGGTCTCTTCGACCAGGTACACCTATCGACACACCTAGCTTCACTGTGTGTCGACGTTCCTCGGGAGTTATAAAACTGTAAGCAACCGCAGTAATTGCCACAGTCCCCCCGCCTAAGCAGCAACAACGTAATAATTTTGTAATCAAGAAAAACAGATCTAAAAATAGATCCATTTGTCGAGAAATGCAAAACTAAACTACTGCTCGACCTTCACGATGCTCGGCCCGCTCCCACCGAACCGGGGTGCCGACCGGCCGAGGCCGGTCGGCGTTCGGGAGGGACGACGGGCCAGCCTAATCTAGCTCCCGCGTGACTTCGGTCTTGCCGAAGATAGGAGGGGAAAGGCTGGCAAAAAACCCCTCCTCGCGCGGTCGCTCGTCGATCCCGCCGCCCCATCCCGTAAGCCCCGCCAAGGTCGCCGCCGCATCCGCCGACGCGACGGTCCTCCTTGTCGAGGTCCCCCGTCACCTCCAGGGCAGGTGGGGGGGACCGAGACACATAGACATAGAAAAAATTGGCGCTCCTGCCTCCGCACCTAAATTTTCCCCGCTCATTTCCCCGGTTTTTTCTCTGTCTGGTACCCGGGTACATGTCAGGTAGTCCGGCATGCGTCCGTACCCTCCCCCCCTATGATACGCGTCCACCTAGCAGACTTTGTTGAAACAGGGGCCTCCGCGCTCACCCGGCCCCCCCCGCAAGGGTCTCGTCTATCCGGTAGTGGGTATCGAGGAGGGGGGGGGGGGGTCAGGCCGCCGTAGCCGGATCCGTCGGGCCGCGGGTGCACGGAAATTAGTCAAAACCCTCCGTACGGGGTTTTCCGGCGGCGCCGACCCGGAGGGTCGTCGTCGCCAGATCTTGTCGCTCCGTCCTTCGCGACAGGCCCCCTTGCCGCCCAAGCCTACTCCTCCCCCCTCGGGAGATGTATCATGTCGGCGTGGCGGCTCGCTAGTGAGCGCCCTACCCTGGTGCTGCTCCCCAACTAGCTCGACGCCGGGTACGGACATTATTTTAATTTTCCAAAAAAGCCCTCCGTACAGGGCTTTCCGGCGGCGGCTGATCCAGGGGATCTCTGCCGCCTCACATAGCCGCTCCTCCGCCTGCGACCGGCCACCGGCCTGTTCCAAGGTGCTTTCCCCCCCTGAGAAGTGTCGACTGGCACAGGGCTGGTCGGCGGCTAGCGAGCGCCCTTTCCTGGCGCTACTTCCCGGCTGGCCACCACCAGCTCCAACACCCACCCCCCACCGCAGATCCGGCCGTACCCTCCTCGCAATCAAACGCTCCTGAAGTACAGGTCCCACCCCCTCGAGGTAGGACTGTCCTTAGTAGTATCTGTACGCGAAAAACATATCGGACGGGCCGAGCGGGAGATCTTGGCGCCGGTATCGCACAGAAATTATTTTATTCAAAAGCCCTCTTAGGGGCTTTCCCGACAGCTGCTGATCCCGCGGATCGAGCTGTCGGCCCTCTTAGCCCCCTACCGTGCCAGGCCTGGCACGGCTACGGGGTTTCCAGCGCCCACCACGGGGAGGTGAGGGGATGCCGACGGGCCTGCGAGCGCACCCCCCTCCGGGGCCGCCGCCGTTGCGCCGCCGGCGGGCGCCAGAGCTCCCTTGCGATATGCAAGTGTCATCGAGCCCACAAACGGTTGCAAATCCCGCAGGTATCTTGCTTGCCGCTTGTTCAACCTGATGTTTGGTTGTCTGAGCAAATGTCGCATTGTGTCGTGGTTTGTAACGACAAGGAACTTAGAGCACCCTTCAAGATAGCACCTCCAATGCTTGACAGCTTCGCATACGGCCAAAGCTTCTAAGTCGTACGCAGAGTAAGTGTTACCACGCTCAGCTGGGTTCAGCTTGCGCGCCAAGTAAGAGATTGGTTGAAGGCCTCCTCCTTGGTCTTGCAACATGAGTGTTGCAATCCCCACTGTTGAAGCATATGTAGCCATGGCGAACGTCGCGTCCGAGCCGACCTCCGGAAGGATCAAGCATGGCGCGGAAATGAGCCGTAACTTGAGAGTCTCAAAGGCTTCCAATCAGGCAGGCATCAGCGTAACCTTCTGTGGCCGGGACTTCCGCAGTAAGTCCGTCAATGGAGCCGTAAGGTCGCTGAAATGATGAATAAATCTGGCATATAAGTTGCAGAATTGTACGAAACTGCGAACCTCCTTCTGCGTCGTGGGCACTGGCCAACTTCAATTACGTAAAATTCAGCATTACATCCCTTGCTGCGGCGCGTCTTGCGCATGAGTTTCTGAACTTTAGTAGAGGACATCAGAAGACATTCAAGACGTCGTGCCTCGAGTTGAGTCTCCACTCTTGTGCCGTCAATTAAGTAAACACTGTGATAGAACCAAATTGTAAAGAGGCATTTTCGTCGTCAAGCCATGGTAAACCCACGATTAAATCAGCAGCACGTAAATCACGTAAGACATAAAAAATCCGTTGAAACTCGTGTCGAGCCAGTTCAAAAGTAACATCACAGACTATCGAAGAAGTCACACGTTGTCCGTTGGCAAGTCGAATAGGAGTCTTGGTTAAAGACTTTCGAGTCTGTAAAGCAAAGCGTCGTTCGAAGT
>JAPMLY010003474.1:0-17951 GCA_026401115.1 Tetraselmis chui | reverse complement strand
TGGGGAGGGTGGGGTGGTGAGGTGGAGGAGTCCATAGGTTCGGAGGAGTCTTCTGTGATGGTGTGGAGAGGGGAAGGGTTAATGGTGGGCTGTGGGAGCGAGGGGGGGGTTGGAGGGTGTGGGGAGGGATGAGCGTGGTAGGAGGAGGTGGAGGTGGGTTGTGAGGCTGTGGGTTGGGGTGGGGGCCATGTGTCGTGGGATGAGGGGGCCGGGGTGTTGGAGAGTTGGATGTCCGGGAGGGAAGAGAGGTCGAGGGGGGTGTCCTCGGTGTCCTGCTGGTGGAAGGTAGAGGGTTCCAGGTGCCATTGATTGGGGATGTGGTTATCGGTGAGGTGATGGAACCATTGAAGGAGGAGGGCGGGGGTGTTGCGGTGGAGGGTGTACCTTTTTGTGATTGTGAGGGGGTGGGGGGAGGGGGAGGTGGTGAAGATGGGGTCTGAGAGGCGGGCTTTTCCGAAGGCGGAGTAGTGGTGGGGGGTGATGTTGAGGGTGCAAGTGGAGTGGGTGAGGGCCCCTCTGTGTGTGTACGTGTGGTTTAGAGGGATGGTGATGGTGCCGTTGGTGGAGATGACGATGCAGTACATGTCGGGGCTTAGGGAAATTTGTATGCTTGTGGTGATGTTTGGGGAGGTGGAGGGGTGTGACCGAAAGTATGAGCCATCGGGGAATTTTCTCAGTGATGTGTATTGGGAGGGGTGGGGGGGGAGTTGGGTGGGGGGGGTGTTTGTGGGGGTGGTGTGAGTGAGGTATTCGTTGGCAGTCTGGGATAGGAGGGTGTGTAGCCAATGAGAGGGGGGAATAGTGCCGTTGGGTTGGATGCATGGGAGGGAGAGGGAGTGGCGGGATTGGATGAGGACAGTGGTGAGGCAGGTGTCGGTCCAGGATAGTCCGGGGACAAGGCCGGAGACGGGGGGGGTGTGATGGTGATGTTGTGAAGGTGGTTATCAGGGGGTACATGGTCACGGGGTGAATATGAAAGGATTGGAATGGATACAGGGCCGGATTGTGAATGGATGGGGTTCTCGGAGAGGTGGAGGATATTTACCCAGAATGAGGAGGGGTCGGCCTCGATCGGGGTCGGTGTGTCCAGCGGTTGGATGGCGTCTGCGAACTGGAGGACGAACTGGGCTTGTTCCGGAAGGTCTTCGAGTCTGCATTGGGGGTGGGTCGAGGGGGCTGAACCAGTCGAGGTGAGAGCAGAGGCGAGGTCGCAGGTAAGGAGGTCCTGTAGGAGAGCGATCATTTCTGGGCCGGTGATACCGGAGAACAGGGGGGATCGGATTTTCACGCGACGACGTGGGACTGCAGGAGCTGTGGCATCGCGGAGGAAGCGAATTTTCTGCTGTTTCAGAATGCTCAGGATCGGAGGAGAGAAGGTCGTGGAGGGAGGTACGGGACCGGCCAAGCTGAGTTCACGCTGGTGTGAAGTGAGGTGGTACAGGAGACCGACCGTTATACAGGAGGTGGGGATAGCTAGGCCGATCTCTTGAAAGCCTGAGCGCAGCTCGTCGGGGAGAGGGGTGGCATCGTCGCATTTGGTTGCAGTGGGGTGAGGGGTGCGAGAGATGTTCGCAGACCAGCTCGTCTGGTGGGCGAGTTCCCGGCCGATTATATTTTTAATTCGGTTGGGGAGGTCGGTGAGGCCGTTGACGCATTCGAGGAGCCAGCGGCGGGCCGTTGAGCAGGCGGACGCGGTCGGGTCGGGTTGTGACTGGTCTGGCATGAAGATGCCATGGAGCCAGAAGCGGGCAAGGTGAGGGGGGGTGTTGGAGTACTGGCCTGTGAGGAGGAGTGTGTCGATCATTCTGGTGGAGAGGTCGTCGGCTAGTCCAAGCATCGCGGTTGACTGTGGGACGGATAGGACTAGGGGAGTCTGGAGTCCTCGACGGAGCGGTAGAGGGTCCGAGGCTGTGCCTAGTATCTGTTGGGGGTGGGGAAGTTGGGTGGTGGAGAGGAATGGGGTCAGCGGGTGGCCCGCGAGTGTGTTCCTGGGATGGTGAATGTCCGTGAAGCGGCCATGTTGCGGGGGATCCCACACCAGCGCCTGCTTGTAGGTGGGGGGGGGATTGAGTGATGAAGACATAGCAGTCGAGCAGGGTGTCGAGAGAGGAATGGAGGTAGTTTGAGGAGGTGTGGCTCGTCGAGGTAGTTGAGAGGAGTAGTGCGCGTGTTGGCTGCACGCGACCAGGTTTGATGGGACCTGGGTCTGGTGGATGTTGGCGGCGGACAGGGACGTCCGGACGCTCGGAGGGGCGCGATGGAGTGCGCCGGCCGCCGGGTAGTAGGGTTTTTGTAAGCGATGTGTAGCGCAAGGGTTCTGTAGTACTTTGACGGGTACCGATGTGGTTTTTGAATCGGATGGCGCGGTAGCTGTCGGGGGGATGAAATTCAAATCCCTGGAAGCTGCGCCTTTGAGTGTGTACCGTCTGGTGTCGCTACGGATCCACTGACCAGTTAGAGCTAGGCTCGGGTGGGGAGAGGTGAATGGTGCGCGCTGTTCAGCGGTCCTGTTCACCAGTCTTGCGCTCAATGGGAGGCCAGGCCCAGAGCGAAGACGATCGGCGTTGCTCATTCGAGCTACCGACCCATCCCCGTGTTATAGGGTTTTTGTAGTACTTTAGTAGTACTGTGGATCGTTTTACTGTCTTAAGTGACGGTAGGATACGTTTTTTTAATGATTGTTTAATTCGAAATGATTTTTCTTGGACCAAGTAATTACTTGGTGGTTGTATTGCGTGTCGGAGGTTCCAAAGCCTCATACACTAGGCTCGTTCTTATGCGTGAACCCGTACCGGTGAAACTTGGTTTCTTGTCGGTTCTTAGACATAGACTGTCGACGCTGCCGTTCGTGAATTGTTCGAGGAAACATGCCGTACTACTTTGACTGTCGAATCGTAATCTTAACCTTGTTGGTTAGCAAGCCGAGTCGATTGTCGTTACCTGAAGGGAAACATTATCTTGTTTACGTCTTCTCGGCATTTATTACGGTACCTTACCTGACATCTAACTTACGAACCCCCACTAAGGCTTCGCAAGCTGCAATTGCCTGGTCGACATGTACTTACGTCGTTCCATAAGCGATTGACATTGGCGGTTTTCGCTTACGCCGTCTTGGACTCGGTTGCTTCATGTGCCTCAACGTAAATTCGAGTTACTTCACTTTAGTGACGTGGTTCAATGGGAGGCTTTTCGAGAACCTGTAATTCATAAGCACTTGTTTTCATACGAAGATACTTCCTTACAAAGGCTACTCTAGTTATGGCCTCGTTTTACTACTTCTGATTTTGGCTATGTGTGGATGTTGATCAAGGGGCTCTTTATTTAATCAGATGTGTGTAGAAGCCCCGATTGATTCACGCACGGACCCTAATTTTGGTGGTTTGACCGTATATATTACTGAGACGCAACGTAAAGTTGCAAATATTTCCACCTACTAGACGGCCCGTGACGCACGTGAACTTGAAGGTTGGCTCGAGGTACAACCTCAACGCTTTGCTCGTCTTGGAATTATCGCCGATTCGTACAATTGAAATTAAAATTGAAACTATCCACAACATGTGCCGGCAAACATGACCGAATGCCGTCTCTCGGGCCACTCTACACCGCCATTCATGACTTATTAGCAAGTTGATGGGCCCGGGTCTCTTCGACCAAGTACACTTATAGACACACCTAGCTACATTGTGTGTCGACGTTCCTCGGGAGTTAGAAAAACTGTAAGCAACAACAGTAATTGCCATAGTCCCCCCGCCTAAGTAGTAACAACGTAATAATTTTGTAATCAAGAAATCATATCAAAAAATAGATCAACTTGTCGAGAAATGCAAAACTAAGCTGCTGCTCGACCTTCACGATGCTCGGCCCGCTTCCACCGAACCGGGGTGCCGACCGGCCAAGGCCGGTCGGCGTTCGGGAGGGACATGGAAAAAATGGGCACTCCTGCCTCCGCGCCAAAATTTTCCCTGCTCATTTCCTCGGTTTTTTCTGTGTCTGGTACCCGGATACCTGTCGGTTAGTCCGGCATGTGGCCGTACCCTCTCCCTTCTGATCGCGCGTCCACATTACTGTTGAGGATGGGCCCTCCGCGCTCACCCGGCCCCCCCCGCAAGGGTATCGTCTATCCGGGTAGTGGGTGTCGAGGAGGGGGGAGGGGGTAGGTCACCGTAGTCGGATTCGGCGGGCCGCGGGCGCACGGAAATTATTCCAAAAACCCCTCCGTACGGGGTTTTCCGGCGGCGCCGACCCAAAGGGTCGTCGCCGCCAGATCTTGTCGCTCCTTCTCTCGCGACTAGCCTCCTAGCCGCCCCAGCTAACTCCTCCCCCCGGGAGTTGTAACTTGTCGGCGCAGAGGCGCACTAGTGAGCGCCCTTACATGGTGCTGCTCCCCAACTAGCTCGACGCCGGGTACGGAAATTAGTTTAGTTTCCTAAAAAACCCTCCGTACAGGGCTTTCAGGCGGCGGCTCATCCCGAGGATCGTCGCCGCCTCACACAGTCGCTCCTCCGTCTGCGACCGGCCGCCGGCATGTGCCATGTCTTGCCTCAACCCCCCGGGAAGGGTCGACTGGCATAGGGCTGGTCGACGGCTAGCGAGCGCCCTTTCCTGGCGCTGCTTCCCGGCTGGCCACCACCAGCTCCAACACCCGCTTCCCTCCGCTGATCCGGCCGTACTCTCCTCGCCTGCAAACGCTCCTGTCGTACATGCCCCACCCCCTCGAGGAAGGACTGTATTCAGGAGTATCTGTATGTGATAAAACATATCGGACGGGCCGAGCGGGAGATCTTGGTGCCGGTATCGCACAGAAATTATTTTTTCAAAAGCCCTATGTACCGGGCATTCCCGACAGCTGATGGTCCTGCGGATCGAGCTGTCGGCCCTCTTAGCCTCCTACCGTGCCAGGCATGGCACGGCTACGGGGTTTCCAGCGCCCACCACGGGGAGGTGAGGGGATGCCGACGGGCCTGCGAGCGCACCCCCCTCCGGGGCCGCCGCCGTTGCGCCGGCGCCGGCGCCCTTGACAGTGACTGTAACTACGTTTGCGTGATTTATCTTCCACACTAACCGTGTTTGCATGGTTCAATAGATTATGGGCCCTCCGCGTTTACTGCGGGGTTTACTAGGGCACCGGCCGGAGTTCATGGGATGATGTCCATTAAGAGGGAGTGTTAACATATCCCTTCGTAGGGCTACTAATGGACACATATGTACGCTTGACTCCGGGGGAGTCGTTGCCCTCCACCTATAGGTGTTCGCTATAGGTGTTCGCATCTTGTTCGCGATGCGATGCGATGGGTTCGTATGCACAATATGTTCCTATCGGGTACCGACTTTTAGCGGTACTTGGATAAGGGGTACAACTCCGTTCCGGGAAGCGGCGGTTCTAACTCCCTTCATGCCATTCCGTGTTTACATGGATTAACACCTCACGTTCCCGACCTTATCACGGGTCCCCCGCACACACATGCAGGCACGTCCCCTACTGCCGTCGCCCTCCTCTCCGCCCGGGAGTGTGTGGAACCGAAATCTTACCGGGCTGCGCTGGACATCGCCCAAGCCCCCCACTGGCAAGCAACTATGCAGTAGGAGTATTTTTCCCTCGTCACCAACGGCACGTGGGAACTTGTGGACCTCCCCCCATACCGAATGGTTGTTAAAATCATGTGGATCTTCAAAGTCAAGTCGGATACCGCCGGCGACGTCTCCCGCTTCAAAGCGCGGTTCGTCGCCAAGGGGTGCAACCAACGTGCTGGACTGGACTACACAGAGACGTTCTCCCATGTCATCCGCATGGCCAGCATGCGTCTCTTCCTGTCCATCGCAGCCGCTCGCGACCTTGAACTCCGCCTGATTGACATCGACACAACGTTTCTCTACGCTCCCATCCAGGAAGACGTGTACATCCGCCAGCCCCTAGGCTTCAACAATGGCACATCCAAATTGTGTCACCTCAAGCGCTGCCTCTACGGCCTCAAACTGTCCCCCCGCGAGTTCAACATGCTACTTCGTGCATGGCTCATCGACCATGGATGGCAACAATGCGTCTCCGACCCGTGCATCTACATCTACCGCACCGGCCACGTTATCGGCATGATCGCCCTATACGTCGATGACATTCCCGCGGCATGGAATGATGCCACTTGGCTCGCATCGTTCAAAGCTCAACTCGGAGCAGGGTTCAAGATCAAGGACCTCGGCGACCTCTCCCAACTCCTCGGCATGCACATTACCTGCGACCGCTCCATGCGCACCATCTCGTTGGACCAGTCCAAGTACATGCGCGACAAATTCGCCAAGTACGGCATGTCCGACTCTAAGCCGTCGTCACTTCCCATGGACCCGGGATTTCTCGCCGGCCTCGCGCACATGACCTCGCCCCCTCTGACTGGGGCGGCCAAGGACGTCTACCCCATCCTCCTAGACAGCCTCCAGTACGCAGCCGTTTGCACGCGCCCCGATGTCTCCACGGCATTGAGCATCCCCGGCTCCGCCCAAGGCTCACCCACGGAGGCACACTTGCAGGCTCTGAAGAAGGTCCTCCGCTACCTTCATGGCACCATCGACATGCGCATGACGTTGGGGGGGGGGGGGGGGGCATGGACCACAGCCTCGAACTCACATGCTTTGCCGACGCTGATTGGGCCAACGACAGCAACACCCGCAAGTCTCGCTCCGGCTATCTCTTCACCCTCGGACGCGGGCCAGTCAGTTACAAGTCCAAACAACATACTTGTGTGGCTCAATCCACGTGTGAAGCCGAGTACTACTCTGCGGCTGACGCCACCAAGGAGGGACTACACCTCCGACAACTCTTGGGGGAAATCTGCAACTCCCCCATCACCGAAGCCACCACCATTTGGGAGGACAACCAAAGCGCCATTGCATACTCCCAGAATGCCTTGGTCAGCGAGAAGACCAAGCACATCGGTATGAAGTGGCACTTCCTCAAAGACCATGTGGAGCACGGAACCATCAAGTTGAGGTACCTCCGCACTGACCTGATGGTGGATGACATGCTCGACGAACCCCTCTCAGGACTTGCACTGGCAAGACACCGAAGTGCAATCCTTGGAGGAGAAGACCCAATGCAACGCTTCATCCCGTAGCTACCTTCAGGGGGAGCGTTGTAAGTAATACCGTATAATTACTAGTTGCAGATAGCTATTGTAAGCTACTCTAGATATGATTAGTACATGTCTAGATCGGACATATACCGACAACATGTTCGACTCGGTACATAGCTGTCGCTAGGCTACATCTCTCACACTTCCGTTATCCCCACACCACGCTTGTAGGCTGGTTGTCTCTGTGACTGTCTTGTTTGCGTGACTGTGACTGTAACTGCGTTTGCGTGAGTTATCTTCCATACTAACCGTGGTTGCATGGTTCAATAGGGTTACGTCTTAGTTCTTTGGATCCATGAACAATTTGTGGCTTAACCGTAAGCGGCATGCTCCTATTACAGACTCTTTTGACTCTCTCGTGGCTGAGATTCGTAAGACATCCATGCTGCCCAAGATCCGGGAATACACAATTAACGCCATGATTTGACTTACGCAAGGAACCTTGAGTTACGCCAGCTACACTCAGCGATTCAACCGCTTTTTACGAAGGTCTAGACAACCTCTCACGGTTGATCTTCAATGTGTTCGATCCATAAATGGACTGGCTAACTTCTAGCTTCGGACTAATGCCAAGTCTCATCGTTCACATGAAAAGGGTTGTAATTTGCCATTGGTAGAGCTGCAAGATTTTCTGAATGACCTCGTGATTTATTCGTCACATCTTGGTCGTGCTAGGCCGGCACCTACCCAATCAACTACCATGAGAGGAAGACAACCTACTAGGAAACGACCTAATGACAATCCAATGGTCGAGGCGTCTAAACGTTGGAAATGAGGTGATGGGTCAGGGTTTGGTGGAGGCCGTGGTCGCGGCAATGGACATGGAGGCCGTGGTCGGACTTCTCTAAACAGTGACCGAATTGACTTCACCGCCATCGCCGGAGCTTTAACCCCGCAAGAGCGCAAACGACATCAAGAGGATGGACTTTGCTCCAAATGCCACAACTAAGGGGCACCGTGTCTTCCAATGCCCGGAGATGAAAGGCAAGGAGGCAATCGGAGCTCCGTCGAAACATAAATGATTTTGACAAGGCTGCTCTTCTGACGAGCGGGAGCAGCCGGCTACATCTAATGGTCGGCATGAGACATTGTTAGCGACAAAGATCGAAACACACTCGACACCTCCATCGACTACACTGGCGACACTTGCGAAATTCGTTGTAGGTCGTCGTCGTCAGAACAAGCAAAGAGAGAGCCGAAGACATGTAACCATACGTTCAATTGATTGGAAACGAGTATGTTTTCGAATCTCTGCACGCACGATTTGACTTCACCTTGGAGGGTTGTGGTGATAACGATGGTATTAACTCGCACGGTGACTTACCTCAATGTTCGGCAAGTGACTCTATCCTGAAGAGAGACTTGTGTGGAGAGCGTGTGTTCATCAATCCACGATGGGAGTTGGCAAAACATATCACTCGTCATTTCGAGAGTTGTAGGCGTATAGCTCCGACATCTACGATGGATGTGTTTGTTCATCCTAAGAAAGCTAAGTTCAACGAGCTCACTCGACGCTGTAAACTCAACCAAAAAATCCAAGCGAGGACACATTTGTTTACTTGTCGGTTGATGGACGATCCTACCCACTAGGAGGTGGTTGCTCTAGCTCCACGGCATGTTCAATTGTGGTTAGTCGACGCTAATTGAGCTTTTTACGAATCAACCCCGACTACAGTTTTTGATGAATCCGCCTCGGTGCATTTACCACAAGATGACCAGACGCCCCTGAAAAGTCTATCGCTACGCTAAGACATCTTACCTCGTAAGCCACCGCCTTGTTGATGGATCTCGCGGAAGCTCGGCTTCATATTCGAACCGAGCTAACTGTGAAAACTCCTAATGGCGGACAGCGGACTTGATTCGACTAAGTCACAATGAGCTCGGCTCGCCTATTATATTTGTGCACAAGGCTGATGCATCGACTACCGCTTTGACTGTGCATTTACTAACGAGGTTACGCGTAAAGACGCTTGCCCACTTCCACGTGCGGACGACACCCTCGACGAACTTACAGATGCGAATGTTTACACTCATCATGACCTCGCATATGGCTTGTGGCAAGTTCGAGTGCGTGACCACGATATCCACAAGACTGCGTTTCAGACACCTAATGGCTCAATGGAGTGGGTCGCCATGCCGTTCGGACGGTGTCGTAATGCGTTGGCTACGTTCTAGCGAATGACGAATGCCATCTTACGCGACTTTAACACAACTTCGTTACTGTCATCCTCGACTTCGTCTGTATCTACAGTCGCACGCTTAAGGAAGACATGGAGTACTTGCGTCTTGTTCTCCAACGCTTCAAAGAGGGGGCTTAAAGCTACGCCTTAAGAAGTGCATGTTCAGTCTTCAAGAGATGGACTACTTGGGCTACACTGTGTCGGATGACAAAATTTCAGTTTCGACAAAGAAAGTCGAGGCCGTTGCAAACTTGCCAGTGCCTACGACGCAGAAGAAGGTTCGCAGTTTCGTACAATGCTGCAACTTCTACACCATATTCAT
Organism: Tetraselmis chui; assembly: GCA_026401115.1. NCBI lineage: Eukaryota > Viridiplantae > Chlorophyta > Chlorodendrophyceae > Chlorodendrales > Chlorodendraceae > Tetraselmis > Tetraselmis chui. The sequence goes on along the minus strand of JAPMLY010003474.1, from coordinate 8,328 downwards.
CCATCATTTTAGCGACCTTACGGCACAATTGGCGGACTTACTGCGGAAGTCCTGCTAGCCACAAAAGGTTCGGTTGGCGCTTGCCTGTTTGCAAGCCTTCGAGACTCTCAAGTTACGGCTCATTCCCGCACCATGCATGATCCTTCTAGAGGTCAGCTCGGACGCGATGTTCACTGTGGCTACATATGCTTCGACAGTGGGGATTGTAGTAGTCATGCTACAAGACCAAGGCGGAGGACTTCAACCATTCTCTTACTGAGTCATGTCCCAGCCCATTTGTCTGAGTGCTAGCATATGATATTGTTCATTTTCTCTAATTGGTAAAGTATCTTAGCGATATTCGGTGATGACTTTTTTGTTGTCATTATCGCCGTATTTCCCCGGAATGTACATAGTCACTAGCAATATCTCCTCTAGTAAGTTCTATTCTAGATTGTCGTTGTACGAGCTTGTGCGATAATGTAAGATAAGATGACGGTACATATAATATGGTCAAGACGGCGGCCTCCCCGCGGATGTGGGTGTCTTACAAAATCCCGCGGATGTGGTTACCGGTTTGTTCGGCGTTTCTAGCCCCCCGTCTCCCGAAGTCGCCCTACGCCGTGCTGAGAAGACAAAGTTCGAGAAGTACTCGGAAGGGGTGAGGAGTCGCCCCGATATCCGCTTCATTCCCGTTGCAGTAACGGAATTTGGTACTCTCGGCGGACACGCCAATGCTTTCTTGACGGAGTTGGCCAAGCAAGCAGCCGCCTCTAAAGGGATGCATGTGGGCAAGTTGTCGGCTTCTTGGCGTCGAAAGGTCTCTCGCCGTCCATGTCGCTCACGCGGACAACGTCTTGCGCGGTTTGTCTGCCGCCGCAGACGGCTTGGAGGCCGCTTCTTCCTCTACTGGGATGACTTTCCCTCCCACGGCGCTCTTCACCCGCGCCATGGGCCACAAGCGTCCCCGTGCTTCCTCGAGCGGCGCGTGAGGCGCCACCTATTGCCTCCACGTCTTGCATTCTGGGCGTGGCCTTGGAGTTTCCTTAGTTTAATCTCCCACGTTTGTGCACAATGTAGTGTTTTCCTTTTTCCGTGCTTTGGATTCCGTGATCCTGTTGTCACTCTTGCCCTTTTGTTTCCCCTCCCATTTTCCATGTCCGTGCTCATCTTGTTAATCTTGTAATCCAAATACAGATAGTCTCACACAATCTGTATCGCTAGTAACAGTTTGGTTTAATTAGTAGCCAGCACCATCTACATGTTCTAAGGCTGTTTCTAGAACACACGAGGCGTGGATATTTAAGGACGAGGACTTACTGGCGGTGGAGAGAACACGCCAGACCGCTACAGACCAGAACTAGGCCCTTGTCAGATATTACTTGAGTTGAGTTCGTCCGCGATAAAACTGTACCGAACTCAAGTAAAGTGCGCTAATCGGATGTCGTAAATAGCTTGAGTTGATTTCAGAATGACGCTTTGAACTCATGCGGCCGATTTTTCGAGGTCGGCACTTGAGTTTGAGGCCCGAACTCAAGTGGCCTCCGCAAAAATGAGTTCGGCCCCGGAATCCGCGCCAAGAAAAATGCGGGCACATTTTGTGCACGCCATCGCCCTCGCCGCGGGCCCCGCCAAATAAACACCACGGCGGGCCATCTCTCGTGGCTGCCACACCTCTCGCGTTATGGAGGGAAGGGTTGCGGACCCTTGCCCCGGCGGCCAACCAGGAGGAGCCGCAGTCGTGCGTGCTGATGTTGGCGATGGCGGGGCTAGCGATAAGGCGCCGCCCGCCACTCCACTGGCGGCCTCCCCGGGCCAGACGCCCTCCTCGAGCGTAGGCCTCGGACCCAACTCCTTTTCAACGACGTCGTTGACGTGTCCGGTGGAGCGTCGGAGGGGGGTGAGGACGAAGTCTTTGGCGGAGTTCTCCCCCAAGGCGGCGACGCAGGCGGTGTCCAACAGTTTGCCGCCAAGACGAAGGCCGGCAAGAAGCTTGCGCCCGCTAAGGCCTCCAAGCCTCCGAAACCCAACCAGGCGGGGAAAAATACTGTCCCGCAGTGGAAGGTCGGGGAGTGCCTCGCAGTGTTCGACGCTTGCGTAGCTGCAACGGAGCGGCAGGTGGAGTCGCAAACACTCGATCGCCAAGCTTGGGCGGTCGAGGAGTATCATGCGAAGGTGGACGACGTGATGCGGGCGGGCATGTGGCACAGCGGCAGCCCCACGCCCGACGATAGCAAGCGCATTCGGGTCAATGGAGGAGCTATGCTGCAACAGTTTGACAGCTTGAAGCGGGAGATTCTGAAAAGGGTAACCCCCTTGTATTTGGAGCTTCACGATCCTGATGGTTGCTTCCCCACATGCACATGTGCAACACAGAATATTATGGACCAGGTGAAGCAGCAATACTACCTCAAGTTCGGCAGGAAGACAGAGGGTGAGTTAGAGCAAGCCCCCGCAGAATTCACTGATAAGTTCTTGGCGTGTTGGCAGCGATACGGCCCTCTTGTAGAAAGTTGTCTGCATGCCGCTTGCCTTCTGTGAGTGCCCCTCCTGCCCCCTGTCCCTTCCCACCCCGCCTCATCAATGTCCAACAACTATACACATTTAGTCATTTCATTGTCCATTATGCAGCCATCGCCCCGCTGGTCGCGGAGAGGGCGGTGACACTTCCCGAGCCCGGTCGCGTGAGCGCAGCCGCAAGCGGCTGAGGGAGGGTGGTGCGGAGGACGTTTGCGGGATTTCCTCTAGTCAAGCACAAGTTACATGCAGTGAGGACCCGACAGATGGCGAGTTAGCTTCAGCTGCGTCGGCGCGCTGTCAGGTTTGACGGTAGAGTTAGGTAAGCACCGCATCGTGATGCAGCAACAGGCGAATGCAGCTGACACCAAGAACAACATTGCGCAAAAATAAATGTTGCTAGCCAACCTCCCCGATTCAGACCCCCGTAAGCAGACCCTGATAGATTTGCTTTACAATGACATTATGCAACAAGGGAAGTAAGTTGTAATAATGATAACACATCAGCTTTATCTTCCATTGCCTTTCTGTGAAGTGCATTCTATATTGAAAGAACACGTCTTGTTTTGCTTATCATTCGTTCCAAACTGATCACATACACACACACACGTAGACACATACACAGTGATAACAAAAACATTTGTTTTTTCATTCATACTGCACGGATCACAACACACACACACACACACACGCACACACACACACACACACACACACACACACACACACACACACACACACACACACACACACACACACACACACACACACACACACAGTGATAACAGACCTGCAGCACACTCACTTACACGGGGATCACACACCCAAAATACACGCACTCACATGGCGCTTCATTTTTTACCCCTCGGTTGTTTTCCTTATCGTTCTAGCCGAAACTGAATGTAGAACAATGCCGATGAGAGGTACTATTCCGCGGCGTCTTTCAATGAGATTCCATTGACTTGACCTTGAGTGGCAAAATATATTCCCATCCATTATGCCACTGACACCAAGAATGTCTGTGAAATGCATTATATATGGAAAGCCGGTTGAAACATGTTTACACATTCACGGCGAGTTGAAAGGGCGGCATACAGCTGCGGGCTCTAACCATTCTACCTCACGTGCCTGCCATTTGTAAGCTAGGTGCGAAACAAGTTGATTTCTAAAAATGTCAAAATCTGCATCTACCTCCGCCTCTACGTCATCATATGCCATTGAGCCTGTCCGCGCGCGCGCGCACACACACACACACACCCACATGCAGTCAGCAATTCATCCGAACCAACCATCACATCACATCACATCACTCACGCAACACTTACCCACAAACACACCATGACCGTTGGGGGTTTGAGTCATCCCCAGCTGGCGGTCGATTCTCTTCTAGTCGTCTTCGTACTGGCCAATCGTGCCCAGCCCATCATACCGCAGAAGCATGTTATGCAGCACCACACACAACTTGAACACCCGCTCCACGTCCTGCACATCCCTCAGGAGAACGGTAGAATCCACAAGAACGTGTCTCTTTTTTATAATACCGAAGACCCTTTCTACGTCTTTCCTAACGGCCTCACACCGCTCTGCAAAAGCCCTCCGCTTCGGCTCAGATGTGCGCTTGAAACCACAAATGGTTTGCCTCCATTTGTGATAACCCGTATCGCAGAGCACCCAACAGCCTACAGCCTGAAAACTGCTGCCATCCTCCCGCTGCAGGTCGAACGTGTAGTCCGTATACATGGGGTCATTTCTCACCTGCATGGATAAGCAGACAACGACATCCATAAAAAATCTGAACGTGCACGTGTTGTAGTATGCAATGGGACAGACGGACATGGTACTCACCATTTTCAGATACTTGTCCATAGTCGCCATCGTTTTGTCGTTCCTTGCGCCGTAATGGGCATGGCTGCAGCTGTATATATACAAGTTGTGGCCCATATATACATTGAAAGCAACCGTTGGGTAACCTTCTTTACGCACATACAAATGCTTGTCCCGGGCAGGCGCACAGCCCAACTTCACATGCACACCATCCATAGATGCAACGCAGCCAGGCAGCCCGCATCTATTGAAGATGGTCTCCATGGCATGCAGCTCCATTAGGGTGTCCGGTGGTCGAACCCAAGCATCATAGTACTCCTTCAAGAACCAGTCTACAAATCTGCTGGCTGACTATCGCAAAACACATGAGTAGGCTGTGACTGAGGTAAGCCAAGGTCAGCCAAAAGTTGTCTTGTGAACATGATTTCCTTGTAGACTGATGCAACTGCGATGTATTCAGCTTCACAGGTCGACTGCGTGACAACCGTTTGGAGTGTAGAGCGCCAAGAGATGGGTGCGGCGCCCACGAAAGGTGAGTCAATTGCCCCCACTGGACCCATGCAAAGAATAATGCCACTCACAGAAACGGATAAAGAAGGTTCACTGCCCCGGGTGAAATCAACAAAGGCACTGCATTGAAGCGGTTGGCTGTGATGATGAAAGGAATAATCATCATGTGATGTGCTCTTCGGTTTGGCTGCCGTCCAGTGACACAACCTAGAGTGTGCGACATAGCGGCACAGGCACGAAACAAGAGTATAATAGATGTCATGGCGTGTGCATACCGATGCCCGGAGGAGACTGCCGACGAGACGACTCTAAGGAACGTCATGTTGGAGATCAGTGGAGCCTACATGAAAGGTAAGTTCCGCCCCCTAGCTCCAAGGTAGCAGAGAGAACACGCAACCAACAAAAAAGGTAGGTCGGCCAAATGAATGTGGGTTGACCTCTCAAAATTTCGACATTGTATAAATAGCTCTAATCCGCCCATAATAAGGGCAAAAAGAAAAAAGTAGAAGCCATGCACCTTGTGTAACTTGCGTAATTCGGAAAATGTTTTTTCCAAGAATATACGGGGAAATAATGCTGAAACAAAACTTTCGGATGTATGATGATATTCTGATTACACAGCACCATTCATGGCATGTCACGGAATGAAATGAGCACACGGATAATTACGAACTTGCACTAGAGCATCCCTCTTCCTCTTCCGTTTCATGTTCCTCCTCCTCCTCTTCCATACTCTTTTTCAGAGCCTCTTCCTCCGCAATCCACTCAGCCCTGAGCTTCTCCTTCAATGCGTCCTCTTCCTTTTGCCTCGTCCACACCGTTTGCCGTTCCATCTTGGTTGAGGACTCCCAAACAGATATGCGGTCCAAGGCTCCACGATGTTGGCGAGCGTTCTTTCCCACCATTATCAAGTGCATATCCCCACGCTCAGTTATCCCTCTTGATGCCGCGGCGATCTGTTAAGGAACGGGGTATGGAAATACGTTTCAGAAATAAGCAATACACCTCCGATGGCTCAACAAGAGATAGGGGAGAGTAGTAAACTTACACAGGTGGTGCCACTCCCGCATGTCAAGTCGATCACAACCCCCTCATCAGGGGCCGCGTAGTCCAAAACGCGGCGCATGACACTAACCGGCTTTTGGTAAGCATTTAGGATGTCACCCTCGAACATAAAGGGCTTCGCCACCGGTGGGGATTCAAAACATGTGAGGTAGCGCTCGGGATCAGCGGGACATGGCACAACAAACCTTTCCGCGTCTCCCTCCCCAAGTCTCGCCCAGCAAAACACAATATACTCACAGTTATGGCGCCATGACCGCCCAAGGGCAGGCTTGTTGGTTTGCTTCGTCCACACTAAGAGTTTGAAGCACATGTTGTTTGCTGCAAGCGCCGTAAGAACGTCACCTATTTGCCTAGATGAGACAAAGAAAACCCACCGGGTATTTTCCAAGGTGCCGATTGCGTCCCTCACCACTTGAATCGCTTGCTCAAACTCTTCGACCCCCCACTTGTCCTCGGGTAGGTCGAACTCAGACGAGATGCGGTCCCCTTTTGACACTCCGTAGTTGGAGTCAGCGATGACGAGGGAAATAGACTTGGAGGTGCTCTTGACGAGAGTAGCGATGTCCGCTTTTTTGTATTTGAAGTCGCCTACGAAAATAATACGACATTTATTGAAACTCCCTTTAGTTCCTCCGCGAAATGTCGCATGACATGCGAATTCTTGTTATGCACGGACAGAGAACAGAATTTATATTCATCAAGCCGTGTTAATGGAGTTACCACAAGCGCCCAGACTATTACGGCTTGATAAACGCACTATTTTGATGATATATGCCGTTATTGTTAGTTTTTAGGTAAGCAATCTTATTATGGTCCCGATATGGAAAGCAAATAATGTTGACTATATATTGCCATGCGGCCGTAATTTCAATATCGTATTAGGTATTCTTTTCTAATATCAAAATTGGACCTCACACCTTCCACAATTGCGAACTTCATCCCGACGTCTGTTCCGTCCTCCATTTTAGAAACATCTTTCCAACCCGCTTCTTCCTCCGCCTTATTTTGTCGAAGTTGCTCTCCGTCAAGACGGGCCTTCCATTCACGCAAGTGCCTCTGCCATTTCGCCACTGCTAGGACCTCGTCGTGGTTAAAACGGATGTCCTTCTTGTCCTCCGATGTTTTCGATATATCCACCTCTCGATAGAAATTGAAATTGAAATTGAAATTGTTTACAACATGTACCGTATGCGCCGGTTTTTCACCAAAAGCCGGATGCGTCGGCTGCTGTCTCTGGGCCCTCCCAACTATGCCATACAGGGAACTTACAAGTCAGGGCTAGACCGTTAACCACCTAATCCAACCTCTCCAAGGGTGTTCGGGGGTTTTACTCCCCCCCGGGGAGGGTGCAATTAGAGGCGAAGGTTGTGTGCATTCAGGGTCGTGCGAGGGGGCAATGTGCGGATGCGCGGCGGGAGGTCGTGCGGGACTTGATGCGGTATATGCGAAGGAGGTGATGCAGCCATTGGACAGTATGCGTATGGAGTTGTGCAAGAATGCGAGATGTGTCGAGATGTGCTTTGGAGACGAGTTTATCTGGAGGGTCGGTGCGGGCGGTGAGAAGGGAGGTGAGACTCGTGATGGTGGAGGAGTGCGGTGTACCTGTGCGGCTCATGACTATGGGGAGGATGTCGACCACTGTGCCTGGCCAGTGGTTTCTGATGGCGTTCGCAAGGGGTGTGTATTTGTCACGTATGAGGTCGGCTGTGTGGGAGAGGTTGTTGTCTGTGCAGTACTTCCATTCCCCTATCTGAATCTTTTTTATGGACGCGTAGCGACGGCGACCGTTGGAGTGACCAACGAATCGGGGTTCGAGGATGCGGATGAAGTCAGGTTTGTGTGCAGGGGGACGAAGCAGGGGGGGGAGAATCTCAGGGGGGAGGACGGCGGGGCATGAGGTTAGGGAGTCAGGTGAGAGACCTTCGTCAGCAGCAGCAAGTCGGGTGGGCATGTGGGTGGGGTGAGGTGGGTGGCAGTCAAGTGGAGTGAGGGCAGGGGTGGGGGAAGCAAACGATTTTATGGGTTTGTTACCGAAGTCTGCGGTGATGGTTTCCCAACGTCCTCCGTTGTGGCGTTCCAGTAGGGAGAGTAGGAGTTGCAGAGCGCTGTTGTGTCGGTCCTGTCTTAGACCAGACATAGAGGGGCAGTTACCGGCCATGTGGCCGTTGCTGGTGAATTGACCACATAGTGGGCAGCGCAGGGTGGGGTTGTGAGTAAGTAGGCGGGTGTTGTGGACGCCCCACATGAATTCTTGTTTGTGTGTGAACTGGATATTTGTGAGGGTTGAGTGTTTTTTGTGGTAAGAAAAATCGGCGCCGTCCTTCGCGGCGCGGGCGAGGAGGGCTCCGTGTTTGGTTGTTTGCGAGAGAGGAGTGTGTGTGTGTTTTGTGCTGTAGGTGTGTGCGTCGGATTTGAGGTTGGTGTATCTGTAGG
>JAPMLY010003473.1:0-19968 GCA_026401115.1 Tetraselmis chui | reverse complement strand
GAGAGAGAGAGAGAGAGAGAGAGAGAGAGAGAGAGAGAGAGAGAGAGAGAGAGAGAGAGAGAGAGAGAGAGAGAGAGAGAGAGAGAGAGAATATTTCTGTTATGAAAAGGTCGGAAACCCTAAATTTTACACGCGGCTCTATCACACACAAAATGTATTGTCTATTCGGCATTTTCTCCCACTGCGCTTGTGTCGTGCCCGGTATTGACTAGATTTCCCCGGCACCCTCTCCTTGGCTGCGATGCAAGCAAGTGCGGCTGCCATATACTCGGGCGGGGCGACCCAACGAGGAAAAAGGCCCTTCTTGTCCGTGATATCGTCCTCTTCCTCCTCTTCCTTGTCCTCCTCCTCTCCCTCCTCCTCCCGCCCCCCGACGCTATTTATCACCGCTTCCGGGGCTACGGTACCGGTTGCGCCCCCGGCGCCCTCTACGGGTAGAAGCATTGGGCTGCCGTTGGCAAAAGGGGCAACGTTGCCGCCGAGGACGAAGTCGGCGGAGGTGTATTGAACCATGCAAACACAGTTAGTGTGGAAGATAACTTACGCAAACGTAGTTACAGTCACAGTCCCGCAAACGGAACAGTTACGGCGAGAACAAGCCTACATGCGTGGTGTCGGGACAACATAAGTGTGAGAGCTGTAGCCTAGCGACAACTCTGTACCGAGTCAAACAGTTTATCGGTATGTCCGATCTAGACATGTACGAATCATATCTAGAGTAGCTTACAGTAGCTATCTGCAACTAATACGTATGCGGTATTACTTACAACACTCCCCCTGCAGGTAGCTACGGGATGAAGCGTTGCATTGGGTCTTGTCCTCCAAGGATCGCACTTCGGTGTCTTACCAGTGCACGTCATGGGAGGAGTTTGGTGAGCATGTTATCGTCGGCAAAGCCTGTGAGTTGGAGGCTGTGGTCCAGGCCCCCCCCCAACGTTAGGCGCATGTCGACGGTGCCATGAAGGTAGCGGAGGACCTTTTGCAGAGCGTGCCAATGTGCCTCCGTGGGTGAGGCTTGGGCGGAGCCAAGGATGCGCAAGACCGTGGAGACAGCGGGGCGCGTGCAGACGGGGGCGTAGTGGGGGCTGCCGAAGAGACTGGGGTGGACGTCTGGGTCAAAGTCGGGGGTTGCGTGTGTCGGTCGGCCGATGACTATGGGGTCAATGGTGGGGCGACGACGGCCACGGGGGGTGTGGTCGCCAGGTTGGGCTGGGGAAGAATGTTGTCCATGGAAGAGAAGAGGTGGGCCACCGGGAAAGGGAGAGCGGCCGGCCATGGAAGGCGGCGGGGCGTACGGATGCGGGTGGTCACGGGAGGGGGGGACGCCGTGAGAGGGCGCCTCCGGGATGAGAGGTATGGGGTGGTGAAGGGCATATCCAGCGGGGGGGTAGGGGGGGGTTGCGGGAGTTGTTCAACCGCGATGTCGTGACGCGAGGGGTCGCGGTGTAGGGCAGAATCAGCGGAGGGGTATTGTGGGGGTGGTTGGAGGTGTTCAACCATGAGCTCGGGACGCGAGGGCTCGCGGTGCGCATCGGGACGGCGTTGTGCGACGGCGGGGTCGCCAACAAGAGCTGCAGCGGTAGCAGTAGACAAGGGCGACTGTGCGTCCGGTGGGGCGTAGCCATGATGGGGATGCACAAGCATGGGGAGGGTGTGCACGTCGTGGCTGTCCCGAAAGTGTCCGAGCTGAGCATCGTGGCGGCGCTGAGCGACAAGGGGGTGCGGATTAGCACCCGCAGCAGAAAGAGCAGCAATGGCGGCCGACCGCGAGTCGAGGTACGCTTCAAGGCGCGTCATTTGCTCAAGGAGCAGCGCGAGAATACCCTGGGTGGTATCGAGATTGCTCTGCTAAGAGCCTGGGTCAGGGGAATCAGGAGGTGAAACAGGCGGAGTTTTCGGCGCCATTTCGACAGAGGGCGAAGAAGAAAGAGCTGAATAAAAAACAGGCAGCGGTAAAAACCGCTAGCCGGACTCGTGCCTAACAGCGGTTTCAAAGAGACGGCATGATGCCCGCCGACCCCTCGGCCTGTAGCCCCGGGGTGTCTCAAAGCACCTTCTCTGTATCCTCCACCCAGTGTGGGGCACAAGTCGAGGCCATGACAGGTGGAGCGCTACGCTGGTGGCTGAGTCGCTAAGATAATATAAAAATAAAAAAGGTAAGCTAATGCTGGCGTGCAACCAGTGGATGCGTATTCACCCGACAGTGCGCCCCCCCGTTCTCGAGCTTGGACCTGTGTGCACCCTATCCACACACGACGAGTGCGTCGGTGTGGGTGGCTGGCTATCGCCGTCGAGTGGCTGACTTAAGAGTGGTGGTGGCGGGTTTTAAATCGCAGTTTATACTGGCGATACCGCCGACTACAAGTTGAAAGTACTAGTTGTCTATAGAAACTTGCCTTATGCGGGAGAGCTGTCGATCGCAGCTCGCCGAACCAGGTTGTCGCGCGTGAGTGACGTGAGGCGGGGGCCCATAACCTATTGAACCATGCAAACACAGTTAGTGTGGAAGATAACTTACGCAAACGTAGTTACAGTCACAGTCCCGCAAACGGAACAGTTACGGCGACAACCAGCCTACATGCGTGGTGTCGGGACAACATAGGTGTGAGAGCTGTAGCCTAGCGACAGCTATGTACCGAGTCAAACAGTTTATCGGTGTGTCCGATCTAGACATGTACGAATCATATCTAGAGTAGCTTACAGTAGCTATCTGCAACTAATACGTATGCGGTATTACTTACAACAAGGTGAGCAACGCTCAGTATGTGAGTGGCGAAGCGTGAGTGTAGTGTGCTGCATGTACGGCCGGGAGAGCAACAACTTCGCCATGCATCATGCGACGATGACCGACGAGATCACGTGGCTTTTAGAGACTCGGGGCGTTGCCACGCACCAGTGAAGCTCGAGGCCAAAGCGCCGTACTCGTCCATGCTAGGGAGGCATGACTTCTCCTCTGTGCGATGTGCGTGAGCGACAAGAAAGTATTGAACCATGCAAACACGGTTAGTGTGGAAAATAACTCACGCAAACGTAGTGACAGTCACAGTCCCGCAAACATGACAGTCACAGAGACAACCAGCCTACATGCGTGGTGTCGGGACAACAAAAGTGAGAGAGCTGTAGCCTAGCGACAGCTCTGTACCGAGTCAAACAGTTTATCGGTATGTCCGATCTAGACATGTACTAATCATATCTAGTGCCTCGGGAGAATTGGTGGTACGGTACGTGTACCACAAAAACGTGTGGTACGGACCGAAATTTTAATTTAGTACTTATCTCTAAAACATTTCTAAGGAAACCGTATCATCGCTATATTTGCAGTTGCTCGCACCCTAAGCGCACCACCTCTCTGTCGGGCCATCCGCCCGACTCAGAAGGACCAAAGTCAGATCAAACTCTACCTCAAGCCCGACGCTTCTCGAAACAAGTTGCCAAGAGGATTTTGAAACTTTTGGTAGTCGGAGGCGAAGGTTGGTGTGGTGATTTGGGCGTGCAAGCGACGTGAAAGGTCGGGAGTGAGCGGTGCACGATGAGGTCGGCGACAAGCTGACCGTCCTAAAGATGAGCTAGAGTTGTGCGGTAAGACCCTCTCGTGAATCAAAAATGAGCTCGATAACGCCCATGAGTATCATGAAATGGATGGAACAGTTGTTTGGGTCGCAGGTGGCTGTGTTGCGGCGGGCTTGAAAGTCGAGGGGAGTGTACGAGGTAAGAAAATGCGTGTAGCCGCTCCCCGCCACAACCGCGTCCCGCATTTACGCTCGTGTGCCTCGCTTTTTGAGGTACCTAGCGACCAAAATCTTACTGAAACCCGTTCGAATAGGAAAATAAGGAATAATTAGACACTACGAAGGAGCTGAGGCGTGCTGGTTGTGACGTGGGGGTGGATGCGGGAGTGAGCGTGGCGCATGTGCGAGCGCGGCTATGTGCGTGGCCTCGGCTCGAAGCCCCGCGCTCCGAATGTCGAGGAGGCGACCCTTCCCGACAAAAAGAATACTAATTAGCGCTCATATAGGAAGGAGGATATCGAGGGAGCGAGTGGGTGTGAAGTTTCAGACATGGGAAGTAAGTGTAGACATAGGCGATAGGCACAGGTCGTGCATTACATTGGGGGGGGGGGGGGAGGGGGGGTTAGTGGCTCCGCCAAAATTCAGATTACACAGGTCTTCGTAAAACAAAAAGTAAAAAACACCTCTCATTCCCTTCCAATTTGCATGACAGAGCGCATTGCTACTGCTTTAGCTTCTTTAAGGGGAGTAAAGCTAGGCTTGTGCGTTTTGGAGAAAGAGATGCGTCGGTGGGTAGTGTTGGCTGATTTTCGAAATTTACATTTTCAGCTATTTCTCTACCAGTACCCTCCGTCGGCGCGGTGCGCACAGCGGAGTCGACAAGCAGAAGCTCCACACGAAATTTTGACAAGGTGTTGAAGGGTGAGCAGGAACTAATATCCAGTTAGTGTGGTCATCGCCAGGCGTGGGAGGCGGTGAGCTAGCAAGTTCTTCCCCGGCAGTGGGCAGCTCTGCCCGGAGTTGAGTGGACCGCTCGGTAGTTTCCGCACCATCATCCCACCGCACGGTCCACAACTTCGGCCCTACCGACGCAGTATCTAAGCCATACTTCCGGGCACGCTGATGGCGCCTCGAGCCGGGCCTTAGGTCCTCTGTAGAGCCTCTACTAGCCGAGACTCTTTGGCCTATCCGGGCGTGCCGAGCGGTGCTACCGCGGGGGGTAGATGGGGGAAAAATTGTCGCCATGGCGAATAGCCGCGGCCGGTAACCCGTATTTCTTGAAAAATAAGTTGACTGGGACCTTCTGCACGTTTTGGACCTATTTCCGTAAAGATTGCTTGAATCAGCGGTCTGTTTGGAGGTTTCAAAGATGACCATTTTCTGTCGTACGTGTACCACAAACGTGGTACGTGTACTACCCATTCCCCCGAGGCACTAGAGTAGCTTACAGTAGCTATATGTAACTAATACGTATACGGTATTACTTACAACATAAAGAGAGAGCCGACCCGAGCTTCATGTCTGGAGAATGAGCCGAGCCGTTGAAATCGCCGAAATCGCTTACACTAGGCCCAAAGCATGACTTGTTTTTTCCTCCCACTAGCCGGCTCTTTGTGAGATGAGAAAAGTTCGTCTCGCCTTTTGCCTCCCCGGGAGGGACCCTTTTGAATTAGAAACTCCTATGTTCGTCTCGTATTATTAAACCCGTTGATGGGCAATATCCGGTATCATCCGCTAGGGTATTGTGTTTAAAACAATTGATTGCAAGAAGAACGCGATGAGCACGGACATGGAAAATGGGAGGGGAAACAAGAGGGCAAGAGTGACAAGAGGATCACGGAATCCAAAGCACGGCAAAAGGAAGCACTAGATTGTGCACAAACCTAGCAGATTAAACTAAGGAAACTCCTAGGCCACGCCGAGAATGCAACACGTGGAGGCGACAAGCGGCGCCTCACCTGCCGCTCGATGAAGCACGGGGACGCTTGCGGCCCATGGCCCGGATGAAGAGCGCCGTGGCATGAGAAGGCATCCCAGCCGAGGAAGAAGCGGCCTCCACGCCGTCTGCGGCGGCGGACAAACCGCGTAAGGCGTTGTCCGCGTGAGCAACATGGACGGCGAGAGAAACCTTTCAACGCCAGGCGGCCAACAACTTACCCACATGCATCCCTTTAGAGGCGGTTGATTGTCTGGCCAACTCCGTCAAGAAAGTTGTGGCGTGGCCGCCGAGAGTACCAAATTTCATTATTGCAAAGGGAATGAAGCGGATGTCGGGGCGACTCCTCACCCCTTCCGAGTACTTCTCAAACTTGGTCTTCTCAGCACGGCGTAGAGCGACTTCGGGAGAAGGGGGGCTAGAAACGCCGAACAAACCGGAAACCACGGCATCAAGGGCAAGTTTTGAGCCTCGGATGCCGTGCTTGTGCAAGACACCCACATCCGCGGGGAGGCCGTTGTTGCCGTTGGGGAGTTGAACTAACATCGTGGGATCAGTGGGAACCTCGACGCCAACCCCGAGTGCGCCACGCGAACCTCGGAGATGATTTCCTCGGAGTAGTCTCTATTATGTTTCCTCGGAGTATCTCCTAATGTACGAGTTTTGATTAACAATCGGAGCTTCCCGGGTGGTTTGGGTTTCCCTTTGTCTCTTACCTGTACGCAGTTTAAGGCCGGTTCTCAGGTGAACTTCGGCACCATCCGCGAAAGATGAGATGTAGAGCTGTTAAATCGGAGCTTCCCCCACCGGGGATTAGGTGTACTGTATGTCGATCTGTACCGGGTACAGGTAATCCTTAATGGCGGCGGAACTGTGGAAGATGCTGACGATGACGGTCCAATTATTTAATTAACATACTGTATACGGATAACAGTACGGGTAGTGACGTAGTATCGAGAACTTTCTTGTGGGGCGGGCGGCGGACTGAGTCGCGTGTGAACAGCTTTGCTATCTTTGCTACCGTCTCACTCGCAGCGATCTCTCAAAGCAAATTGGTAGCAGGCTGCTCGACAGGCAACTATCCCTCAGAACCTTCGCAAGTTCCGTAGGTAAGCTCCCACCAGCTCCTAGTATACTGTATACTTTCCTCTCCCTCTGTCGTGTAACTTGCTTTGCAAAAGGTCGCTGCAAGATCACTTACCAGCAGCTGGCGCCGCAGTTCACGAATTGAGTTCACAATTTCAAACTATCGGCCTACATAACTTTCGCACGGTGCGCGACGAATTTTCTCTCAGTGAGCTGCGGTATATACCCCGGGTATCAGCTTTGACGTGTGCTCCTTACCATGCTTGTAAAGGACTAGAGGATTGGATTGGATGCCTTAATTTACTGTATAGGAGTCCGAGTCCGTGGCCGACGTGGTCTTCCGCCGCAACTGCTTTATTTTCCCGCGCATATTTGATCTGTAGATGTTTCACTGGGCACTGGTCTTGCACATTTCACGAATACAGCTCTTATATCCGCCCCTCTCCTGTCTGCTACCAACCCAAATCTCCCTCCCGAAGCTTCAGGATTTGGCCACACCACACGGCGATGGCGACTCGGAAGTGTCTCCTCCCCTGCGCCCTCGCGGTGCTGCTGCTGCTTGGCTGTCCCGCACCGACCGTCGCTCAGGACGAATACGAGGGCGAGGACGAGGGCGAGGGCGAGGCCGGCGACTACCCCGACTACGGAGGCGGGGGCTACGGTGACTATGATGATTATGGAGGTGGCATGGGCGGCGATGCTGACTCGCCTTCCGACGCGATCAGGGGAGTGCTCGATCTGGACGACATGACCTTCGGAAAGGTGGTGGACGGCCGGCGGCCGGCCTTTGTCGAGTTTTACGGTGAGTCGCCGAGTGAAGCCCTTGCAGCGGACTGAGAACCTCGCCGTGGGCGACGATGATCACCGTCAGTGCATTTGATTAGCCGAAAATGTAGGATGTCACACGTCTATGTCCTCTGTATTTTGTGTGTTTGTTCGGGGGAGTGCGGCACTGGGTGTCTCCGCAGCGACTCTTCAGGGGTAGCGGGGGGGGGGTAGGGGGTCAAGTTGTTGGAGTGGTAACAGCAGGGAAAGCCATATTTGGCATGTCTACAGCTGATCATTCTCCAGACTAAGTTTAGTGCCAGAGTCTTTGGGAGAGAGAGAAAGAGGGGAGGGGGGCAGATATTGGGTTGAAATCAGTGACAGATGTTTAGGGTTATGCGGTTTGACCCTAGAGGCTGTGCAGGGGAAGCGAAGATTTATAAATCTTGTCGTTGTCATTGTTAAGGTTGTCGTTGTCGTTGTTGTCGTTGTTGTTGTTGTTTTGCTTTCTGTCTGACGTCCGCTGTTTTTCCTGTTTTCTTGACGGTGTGTCTTGGCAGCGCCTTGGTGCGGCCACTGCAAGGAGTTCAAGGGCGAGTATGAGGAGTTGGCGGAGGCGATGGGCGCACACCCCGAGCTGCTGCTGGTGAAGGTGGACGCGGAGGCGAACAAGGAGATCGCGGAGCGCTTTGGTGTTGAGGGGTGAGTGGCACGCACTGCGCGCAGTCCAGCCTCAAATCGAATTAGATTATAGTCTGTTTTTTTACAGATTCACACGATGTCTGAAGTACAGAGATTAACAAATCATGCTCCTGCGCATGTCATGGATATAGTCTGTTATTTACTGGGGTCGTGTATGGGCGCGAAGGGCGGGACTCAGCTGTGCACGGCGTCCCACAGGTTCCCCACGTTGATGTTCCTTCCAGTCGACGGCGAAGCTGAGCTTTACGACGGAGAGCGCACTGCGGAGGACATCCGTGAGTTCTTGACAGATCGGGCGGGCGACGTGAGAGAACCTCCCTCCTCCCCCTTTCACCATCCCCCTCCCCCCCCCTCCCCCCCCCCCGTCTCTGTCAAAGGAATGGATATAATTTGGGCAACGTTCACGTTTCGGATTTGCAAGTCTACCAATGCATTGATGATCAGCGTTCTTAGAGCTAAGCAGTTCGCACAAAGCCCAGCTATGGTCGCATTTAAAGACAAAATAACTACATATAAACTGTATTTATACGAATTAGTGTGGTAAGTGATGGCGATAGAAATGTGCGAAATCGAGAGTGACGATAAGTTCACACTTCAAAACGACTATGTGCGCAGGTGGGGCAGCTGTCGGCGCTGTCTGACCACGTCAAGCGTTTCCTGAACGCGGGTGAGTCGTGGATGATGGCTGAGATCATCAAGGAAGTGGAGACAGCAGTCGCGGAGATGACGCCCACCGAAGCGAGGTGCGACACGGGATAACGACTGCAGAGGGATCGTTCGCATGTCCCAATGTAACTACTCTGTGTGTATGTGTGCGTGTGTGTACCCGTGTGTGTGTGTGTGTGTGTGTGTGTGTGTGTGTGTGTGTGTGTACGTGTGTGTGTAAATGAAATTGAGTTTTGTGTTTAGTTTATTAGAAATACACGAGCGTCACATGTTACCGCGTGAAATGAATGCATAAGGTCATACACAGAAGTCCAAGCCTGCTTAATCGACATGCCAGTTATCGCACTATTGATTTTGGTCTCCCTTGTCCTGTGGGGAAAGGGAGTGAGAGAAATATTGCAAGGTGTGCATGCGGCTTTTGCTTTTTGTTGTCGAAGAAGGGGCGCTGACCTCACCAACCCTGTTTGTGTTCAACCTATGTGGCCCAGCTTTGGTAAATGGTACGTCAAGACGATGAACAACGTGAAAACGAAGGGGGTGGCGTACTTGGAGGCGGAGTTTAAGCGGCTGCTCAAAATGGTGTACGACCAAAAGGATTCCCTTAAGTTGGACAAGCTCGCTGAGTTCCGCATCCGTCTGGCCGTCCTCAAGGTATTCTTCCCTTCCTGTGTGTCGATATTTGTTCTTGCGAATTTGTATGCGTCCGTGTTGGTATGTGTGTGTGTGTGTGTGTGTGTGTGTGGTGCATGGCTCACAATAGTCTAACAACACGTGGCACCTCTCGGCCCATGTGTAGGCGTTCGACTCCGAAGGTGTGCTGAAGGGGATCGAGGAGGCGAAGAAGGAGGAAGTGCGGGCAGCGGAAGAGGAAGAGTACGAGAAGGACGAGCTGTGAAGCCCTTGCTGATAAGCTGCCCCCTATCTGTCCTGTTCCGGCTTTGCCTGCCTTAGCTTAACATGGCTATCCTTAGTGGTCTTGGCGGTCTCGCGATAGGCCATGCATATGCGTGCGGTGTAAACAGACGCCGCCCTTCACCAGCCGACCTCCCCATCTGCATCTAAGCTTGTGAAGCACTGCTTCAGAAGATACACGGCTTTGGGTCTTATGGAACCGCGTTTGGTGCCGAATTTTGAATTAGGTTTGGCCGTATACGGCAGGTAAATTGTGTTTCGTGGTTCATCGCCATATGATTAGCTGGAATTACTTACATGATAGAATTCGGAACAGAAAACGAAATGCTTTTGAAAGGGCTCTGCGGAGTTCGCTTGTTGATCACAGAAAGGTTGGGCATGGGCGGACACGCGCGGGCATGTCCAGACACGCGTGACAAAAAGGGCGCGATACGGATTAACGCATTTCGCGTTTGGGCTGAAACTGAGTTCACAAGGGTGGGTGGGTATGTGCATATGCATGGGTAGGTTTGTGAGTAGGTGAATGTGTGTGTGTGTGTGTGTGTGCGTGTGTGTATGTGCGGGCTCGAGTGTTTGTGTGCATGAGTGTGAGCAGGTGAGTGTGTGTTTGTGCGCGGGCTCGAGTGTTTGTGTGCATGCGTGTGTGTGAGCTGATGTATGCACGTATGTGTGTGTGGGGGGGTATGTGTATATGCATGGGCAGCTTTGTGAGTAGGTGTGTGTGTGTGTGTGTGTGTGTGTGTGCGGGCTCGAGTGTTTTTTTGCATCAGTGTATGTGCGTGTGTGTGAGCAGGTGTGTGCGTGTGGGAGGGGGGTATGCGTATATGCAATGGCAGCTTTGTGAGCAGGTGTGTGTGTGTGCGGGCTCGAGTGTCTGTGTGCATGCATGTGTGTGCGTGTGTGTGTGAGCTTATGTGAGCGTGTGTGAGACTATGCGTATATGCATGGGAAGCTGTGTGTGTGTGTGTGTGGGGGGCTTGCGTATTTGTGTGTGCGTGTGTGTGAGCAGGTGTGTGTATGTTCGCGAGATGGCTGTGGAATTTGTCGTGATGAAGCAGAATGGGAGGGAAGTGGGGGCTTGCTCTCTTTCCAAAATGTCACGCCACTTGTTACCAAGGTTTTTGCTGTTGAGGCATGTTTTGGCAAGACCATGTATGTTTAGTGCCGTGGGGCAGCAATGTACACGACTGCATTTCCACCACTACGGAGACGTAGAATCGTTGCTGATGTGCATTGACCTTCGTGTCACCACACCCACCCCCCCAAACTTCAGCTATATAATGGTGTGCAAATGCCTTTGCGCGAGGCAGCTGCTGCATAGATGTAATGAATCCAAAATCATGGTAGGCGTGTCCTTAAACATAGCTCTAAATGATACATCAATGCATTTTAGGCGCAAATGACATTTGTTTCCAATCAACTGTAATTCGAGCCATTCGCAGCGCTCGCAAAACAACACCAATAACGGCATGAATTTTAGAGTCGCGAGGAACACATAGCCCAAGCGAAGAAAATAATGGTTACTTTGAATTTAGGGCTACTTCATGTCGTACTGTATAATATGACCAATTGAAATCGGCAGTCGCCTGTTGGTGCCCAGAGACCGCCCATGCAGGAGGATGATGCTACGATACGGGCGCATCACGCGTTCGATAGAGTCGCTTGCACAAAACTAGAGTAACAGCGATAGTCGCAAAAAAAAGAAAAAGACAGTGAAATCCACCAGCACCGAAGGAGGAAAAAGGTGAAGCAAAGAAAACTGAGTCCGATGGCCGCTAAAAGAACTTTTGATTCGAGAAAAGTTTTGAATACGGTATATTAAAATAACATAAAATATGTACATTAATGACGGACATTTCGTAATGGAGATGTCATACATCGTCAATCATATCACATAATTGAGAGATCACTTCACAACGTTCCCCGTATTGAGACGACACAAGATGTGCCCTCGTCGTAGCTAAGGAGTAAATGCGGGAGGGATTACTCGCCTTAACTGCGTGCGGCCATATCATGTGCAATATGATATTCTGGTTCACTTGATTCAATACGTGTATGACAGTCTGCCCAAGGAACAAACTGCGTAACAATTAATCACGACTAATGTAGAAAGGAACCGCGAGAGCGCAGCTTTTTTGCAATGTAGTTGAATCTAATTGTTACGCAGTTTTTTCTACTCTAGGCAACATGTCACATTGGTTTCGGAGCCAGTGTCGCTACCAACCTGCCGTCGGCTGGCTGCTTAGCGAATGGGAAGCGTTCAATCGTGAAATGCACGTAGTTCTGATATCAAGCTTTCAGTGGAAAAACAATCGCTACGGAGATTGAAGGGAAGAATGTTAGAAATGTCCATCTTGTCTCCACCCTCGTTGCTAATTCGACTGTCCCATGCACGGCAAAGCGACGCGTCGTGGGCAACTAGAACCTCGGAATCTCAACCGACATTGGTCTAGTATCTCGGAACGCTACTAATATCCGTTAAATTACTTACTACAAAGAAAGCAATAGAATTCCACCAATAAAGAAATGAAAAGAAAAGAAAGAGGCACATAAGCCTAAAGCCTCGGAGTAGGGAGGCATGCACGAGTAGGTGCACCACCCTCATGCAAGGCATCACAAAGCTAGGTACCGCTTTGTGAATCGACGGAAGGGAACATATGTAGAACGCCGCACAAACTCCCTCATGCGGGCAAAACTTTCAGATCGTAGAGAGTGAGAGTCCGCCGCTCCCATGCTTGGGAAACGTCGAATTGCCACCAAAATTGCCAAGCCATCAAGAAGATAATAAGAGCCAACCGCGACGCCCGTCCTCAAGAGTGAAGGGGTAATAGTCATGAACATACTTAATGGGAGGCGTGCCAAGGGAGGACGAAGTGCGGAGTTTATCATCAAGCTTAGCTTGTTGAGCCCTCATCGTTAGACTGCCAAGGAGCGGAAGTGAAGCCCCCACAAGTGGAACGATGGAATTTGTGCGCGCACTTATGGCCGCAACGCTAATAATAGTGGCTCGTGCCTGCATGTGCACTCATCCAATACGACCGTGAGCAATCAGTATCACGATAACATTCGGAAGGGAAAGACACATGTACTATCAAATCCTGAAGTCACGGTACTCACAAGATTGTACTTGCCACACGTTAAGCGAAGAAATTGGCTATTGAGAGTTGATTACAAGTAATGCAAACCCTAGACCATGTGCCCATAATTTGGAAGCATTGGCCTAAAACAAGTTATCACAAGAATTTCGCTAGGGCCCTATCTGTCACGCTCTAGCAGAACTGCCCATATATATTACAAAGAAAGCACTTAAGAAATGAAAGGAAAAGAAAAGAGTCACAAAAGCTTAAGGCCTCGGAGCAAGGAGGTAAGCAACAACGATTGCACCACCCTTATGCAAGGCGCCACGGCATCACGAAGATAGGAACCCGGCGTTCCATGAAGAGCCACAAAAAGGCGCTGCATGAATTCACAACGCAAATTCCCAAGAAATCGACGGAAGGGAACAAATGTGGACCAGCGTAGAAACCCCTTCATGCGGGTAAAACTTTAAGACCGTAAAGAGCGAGAGTCAACCGCACTTATGCTTGGGAAACGTGGAAGTGCCACCAAAATGGCCAAGCGATCAACAAGATAAACCGCCATAGGAGTCAGCCGACCCCCGACTAGCAGTACTTTAAATTGAATATGAAACGCTTTATTATGATGGTATCCTTTCGTTGTCATGAAAATACCGTTCCCCAAGGTGGATGAAAATGCGACCTATCCACGGGTGTACCGAGGAAGTTCACTTAAATGATTTTGCCATGTCCTCCGCCACCCTTTTAGCATGTGCATTCCAATGTACTTTCCTTACCTTATTATCTATGTTGATCCATGGATGGATTGCTAAGAGAAATGTGCAACAGTGGAGACTAGTTATTCATCGTATGTCATAACAATGACTTGAGATTGGAATGGCAATTTTGATTTTACCACACTACTAAAATGCATGGTCTTGCAATTACACGGTCCATACTTGTGACACATCGCGAAAGCAATGGGATGGGATGGACACTAAGGCACATTTAAGAAGCGAAGGTAAACTATCTCTGATATGACGAACCATAAAATAACAAATCCACATCATTAGCGATAGCTACAAGGATACGAGATATGAACTGAATGACACCGAGTTGGCCTAAGCTCTCAGCGATGTGTATGACGAGTTCATGCAGCGCATATCCGCTGCCCTCCATGGCCGTACATACCTACGGGATGTTGTTTAGGGTGGGTGTTATGTTGTGGTAGCATGTTTCCC
Organism: Tetraselmis chui; assembly: GCA_026401115.1. Taxonomy (NCBI): domain Eukaryota; kingdom Viridiplantae; phylum Chlorophyta; class Chlorodendrophyceae; order Chlorodendrales; family Chlorodendraceae; genus Tetraselmis; species Tetraselmis chui. Next base: position 6,095 of record JAPMLY010003473.1, on the reverse strand, counting down.
CTTATCCGCGTGGCATGTGGATGATAGCATTGTGTTTTTTTTTCATGTTATTCGACTTGTCGATGCGCCTCCATTTAGACTGTCTTGTAAAGAGGAAGTGGATAAAGAAGAAGGCATCCTCCCGACTACAAAGCACAAGTTGCAAGTGTATATGGACGGTACCGGTACCTATACGTGTACCAGTATAGCACATACAATACCATAGTCATCGGTACATAGTCATATGATACCGCCCTAATCGCATGTACACTCTTCCCATAAAGTCCGTTACTAGCGGCACGCATTTAATTACCCGCCACGCACAGCCGCGATGGCCATGCAATTCGATTGGGGGTTAGAGTAATGACTTTCGAACAACACACAACGGCGCGTTGTTCACGGACGTGAGCACCTCTATCGGCACGCTCCGATTATTGTGGGCACACACGCTGGATTTGCGGCCGAAATTTTGCAGGCCGAAATTTGTGGATGTGCAAGTTATGCACGCCTCTATGCGTGGCTCGGTGCACGTAGTGTCGCGATAAGCCGGGAGACTACTCGACATTGGGCTTTCAGCATGTTTGCACAATTACACGAGTATCCGCCGAGTGTGTTGCGCCCGGCCGCCTACAAAGCGGCAATACCGGGAATGGCCTATCAAGTGCACTAGGTTTTCTTGCCAAGTACCCGAAAATACAGCCAAGGAGCACGGGCTAGGGAATTGAAATTGAAATTGAAATTGAAATTGTTTACAACATGTACCGCATGCGCCGGTTTTTCACCAAAAACCGTATGCGCCGGCTGCTGTCTCTGGGCCCTCCCAACTATGCCATACAGGGAACTTACAAGTCAGGGCTAGACCGTGAACCTCCTATGTCCAACCTCTCCAAGGGTGTACAGGGGTTTTACTCCCCCCCGGGGAGGGCGGGCTAGGGACCTATTGGGCTTGAGGGACGGTTGACTTGGAGTGTGAGCACCCCAGCGCGCGGATCGCTGGCCTTTCAAGCTTTCGCATCGCCGGGCGTGAAATATGGCGGGGAGCTTTCAAAGTACCCTAGCACGGGCCTTGGTTTGGCATGCGGCAAATGGCACGGCACCATGCCAACATGGGGCATGAAATGGGTGACGCCGTGAATATACGAAATATAGAGCGCTGATTGTTGAGCGTATTGGCGGAGCGGGTGTGCGGGTACCACCTGTCCAAGGGTTGCTAGCCCCGCGCGAATGTGGCAGATTTTGAAACCCTAAAAACTTTAGTTGGATGTACGAGGGGCTGGATGGCATCGGACGGCGGATTTGACGCGAAAACCGGCCGGTAGGCGTAGATGACGTTGAAACCTTGTATTTACTTGGGGGAAGGACTTCCACTTGCAACTTGGTCTGCTCGAATCGGACACCGTACGGCAAATTTAGGCTTTTTTAAGTCTCCCAAGCTGTAGGTTTCCGGCCCCTATCTATCCCACCCACGTCAAGCATCTTAACGGCACATGCCATCACACCCACGTGCTCCCTTGTTTGCGGACTGCATGCTGGGATCATATAAACCGCGTGTTGTGTTGCCGATTTCGGGAGTTTTCACGAGCCAAAGTGTAGAAAATCCGAATTCCGGGGCGCCCGAATAAGGGTATGCCCCGAAATCGGGGTTGACCCGCAAACCCTAATACGTCAGTTCGTAGCCGTGACGGGCCCCATTTGTGCTCCGCTTCCCCCTTTACTTCACCGTCAACACAAGTTTCGGTCCGCCTTTTCAACGAGCTAAAGTACAGTTAAACCCTATAAACCCTACATGATAAACACCCGCCCTACGCGAAAGGCCCTATTTCACTAGTAACGGACTTTATGGGAAGAGTGTACATCGCTACTAAGACCACGTCCCAAATATTGATCTCGATGCGGACCTCCGCACTTCCGCTTTGCTTGGCACGCCTTCGGTTCTGTCGGCCCATGACTACTACCCCTTCGCCTTGGAGGATGGGGGCTGGTTGGTGCCTATGGCGGCTAAGTTGGTTGATCGCTTGGCTATTTTGGTGGCAATTCGTCGCTTCATCCTTGACATGGGTGCTACGGACTCTCGTTCATGGCGTTCTGACAGTTATGTCCGCATGCATCATTTCGTTCGTCTATCTACTTATGTTTCCCTTCGACGTTTGTGGGGGGATGTGCGGCGATAATTCATGCAACGTTATTTTGCTGCTCGTCATAGTACTTTGGGTATCTATATTCGCGACGCTTTGCAAGAGCACAATGCTTATGCTATGGCATGCCTTCATGTTTCCCGGACTTGGGCATGTGGGGGTTTCCCCTCCTTGGTCCTTTTTATTTGGTGGTTTCCACTGCCTTTTCTTGTAAAAATTTCGAAGATTATGACATGGTCTTTAAAGAAGGGCACTGATGATGTTGTAGCATGCCTTCATGTGCCTCGGGCTTCATGTGCATGGCATGTGTGGTTTTTCCTCCTTCCTACTTTTTGCTTGGTGAATTCCATTGCCTTTTCTTGTAAACACTTTACATATTTTTGATTACAAGAAGAACAACATGAGCAAGGACATGGAAAAAGGGACGGGTGACAAAAGGGCAAGAGTGGCAATAGAATTTTCATGGTCTAACATCTTCGGTACTTATACCAATGATCCTCTAAGTATTCCTTAGCTACTGAAAGTGCTTATCCCGGCCTCATCTTAAGAACCGGCCTTATTTCAATTTATGGTCGGTTACTATTGCGTGGTCTTTGCCACCGTCCGCGCGATGAAAGGTGTGATGTTTATATACGATAACGAGGGTTGAGCCAAAACCTTTCTTGGTAAGTGCCGGGAATGCATTCATGTTTGTTCTCATGTCATTGGAAAGTTCGAGAAGTACTCGGAGGGGTTGAGGAGTCGCCCCGACATCCGCTTCATTCCCTTTGCAGTCACGGAATTTGGTACTCTTGGCGGCCACGCCACGGCTTTCTTGACGGAGCTAGCCAAGCAGGCAGCCGCATCTAAAGGGATGCACGTGGGCAAGTTGTTGGCCTCCTGGCGTCGAAATGTCTCTCTCGCCGTCCATGTTGCTCACGCGGACAACGTCTTGCGTGGTTTGTCCGCCGCTGCGGACGGCACGGAGGCCGCTTCTTCCTCGGCTGGGATGCCTTCTCCGGCCACGGCGCTCTTCACCCGCGCCATGGGCCGCAAGCGTCCCCGTGCTTCCTCGAGCGGCGCGTGAGGCGCCGCTTGTCGCCTCCATGTGTTGCATTCTCGGCGTGGCTTAAGAGTTTCCTTAGTATAATCTGCTAGGTTTATGCACAATATAGTGCTTTCCTTTTGCTGTGCTTTGGATTCCGTGATCCTCTTGTCACTCTTGCCCTCTTGTTTCCCCTCCCACTTTCCCTGTCCGTGCTCATCTGGTTCTTCTTGTAAGCAAAGGTATTCATGTCATTGGAAGGCTTTAGTTGGTGAAACTCCAACACTCGCCTCGTGTGGGATTAGCGCCGTACGGTACGGTTCGCTTACAATGGTTCGTAGTGCACTCACACGAGCGTCGCCTACCCTGGAGCACGATCGATGATGAGTTTGAGGCATGTCTATTCGAACTTCTGCTCTCAGTTACCGTAGGCTTGCAAACGCCGCCCGTAGAGGATGCCGGTGCGGGTTTACCTGCCATTCCCATATCCCGGGGGCGCAATAAAAAGGGTTGTATACGAGCTCCCGCAGATGATGATGATGCGCACCTACCTGTTCATCGGAGTAGCGCAAGACACCGCGAGCGACCTCGACAATGCTCCTGACGACACCAAGTGTGCCGAGGTTAATACATGCCAGCGCCACAAGTCGACATACTGACACACTCTACCGCCATCGCTGGCTGTTAGTAACAGCGCTTGTGGGTTGTCTCTCACACGTTATACCACGGGCGAATCGAGACACGACAGGGAATGAATCGAGATGACGGGCAGTGAAGACGACCGTCCCGCGACGTTCTCGGAGGAGCCACAACCGGCCTCCTCGTCCGAGAGCGACTCCGACGATGACTTTTGCATTGAGCCAGCCTTTCCGCGGCGCAGCCCTAGCCCGGAGAATGGCGTGGCGTCTATTGCTATGGATGACACCGGGGAGGTGGTGCTGCAGGGGGCAAGGGCAGTAGAGGAGGGGGGCGAAGAGGAAAGCGGCTGCATACTATGCGACTTCTTTCGCGGCGGTAGGAGTGCGCTGGAGACGCACATGCGGGCGGAGCACCTCTGTGCTGTGTGCGACGAGCTAGCCAGCGACCTGAGGGCGCACTGCCTGGTGCGTCTTTCTAGCTTGGTGTATTTGGAAAACGGGTATACTTCGAGTTGACTGCCAGGGCATTTTTTGTGGTGGTTGGTGAGGGGAGCGACGCGACTGACGAGCGACATCCGTGTGATGCGCTGTATTCGCAGGAGAAGGGCCACTTCCGGTGCCCTTACTGCGATGCCGCGTGCTGCACCAACGAAGAGTACTGCGATCACCTTAAGGAGTGCGGGTCAGGGTCGGACCAAGCAGTGGCGCTGGCGGGGGCGGACGAGCTACCGCGCAACAGCTGCGCCATCTGCGAGAAGGTAAGGCCGGGGCCGTCAAAACAGATGTTATCGAATTTCACTCGGCGTTAACCTTGCCATCACGCCGTCCGCTACCAGCCGAACCGTCATGTAGACCCGTAGCACTCGAATACAGGTGGTGACCGACTTGGGTCACCTCACACATAATCAAGGTATGCGGTCCTGGCGCTTGGCTTCGCAGGATCTATCGGGGCTGTCGCTCGAAGCGCGGCAGGTGCACGAGGAGGAGTGCGGACTGTGGCCGTCGGAGGCGGACGAGTCAGGGTCGCGGGGCCGCCGAGTGACGCGAGGCACCAGAGTCACGCGCTCCCGTCGACAGGCGACCGCAACCCTGGGCGCCCAGCCCAGCTCACCACCTGCTGTCCCGCGGATGGAGTCGCGGCGTGCGGCGGAAGCCGTCGCGGGTGCCGGCCCGGCGGGGGGCGTGCGCGCGGGGGCGGGGTCGCGAGCAGGGAAGAGGCGGCGAGTGAGCGAGGGTGGCGGGGGAGGGGTGACCGACGTAAGAGAGGAAAGCCAGGTGGAAAATATGGAGATGGATGCAGAGCTGAATTTGTGCTACTTCTGCCGCCGTAAGCAGGTCAGTGTAGGCTCGTCTCTCTCACTCTCTCTCTCACACACACACACACACACACAAGTACACACACACACACACACACACATAACACTCTCCCTCTTTCTCTGTCACACATACATGCACACCTCTCTCTCTCTCTCTCTCTCTCTCTCTCTCTCTCTCTCTCTCTCTCTCTCTCTCTCTCTCTCTCTCTCTCTCTCTCTCTCTCTCTCTCTCTCTCTCTCTCTCTCTCTCTCTCTCTCTCTCTCTCTCTCTCTCTCTCTCACACACACACACACACACACACACACATACACACACACGCACAAGCACCCCCCCCCTCTCTCTCTCTCTCTCTCTCTTTTGCTCACACACACACACACACACACACACACACACACACACACAACACACATACACGCACGCACACACACACACACACACACACACACTTACACGCACAACTCTCTCTCTCTCTCTCTCTCCCACTTTTTCTCTTACAAACATACACATACACGCACAACTCTCTTTCTCTCATACTCACACACACACACACAAGCACAACCTTCTCTCTCTCTCTCTCTCTCTCTCTCTCTCTCTCTCTCTCTCTCTCTCTTATACACATACACATACAAGCACAACTCCATTTCTCTCTCTCTCTCTTTCTCTTATACTCACACACACACACACACACACACACACACAAGCATAAGTCTCTCTTTCTTTCTATCTCTCTATTTATTTATCTCTCTCTCTCTCTCTCTCTCTCTCTCTCTCTCTCTCTCTCTCTCTCTCTCTCTCTCTCTCATGTACAAACACCTCCCTATCTCTCTTACCCACACACGCACAAGCACAACCTTTTCTCTCTATAACTCTCACTCGATCCCACATACAAACACTCACAAGCCTATTCTGTCTATCTATCTCACAAACACTCACACACAAACCTATACATATTCAGACGAACACAAGAGCATAAATCTCTCTCTCTCTCTCTCCCCCTCTCAC